>BMAO01036903.1:0-53791 GCA_019973975.1 Trichonephila clavata
ACAGAACACCTTCGAAGAAAATTTTTTGAATTAACCTGAATTTTGCCTGTTAATGCATATTTTATGACCTTATGGGTCTTTAAAATCAGAAAAACACCAAGTAAAGTCTTGTTAGTGCACATTTTTTCGTGAAAGGGGTATTTTATGAAAAAATAAGCAAAAATAAGACTTTACGCAAAACATGATAACTGAAAATAAAATAAATATATTGACATTTTGTAAATTGAATAATATAGCATACAACCTTATCTAGGGAATAGACACTTATTTTGGTAATATAACAATTACGTGAGAAGCTATTGTGTTTCGAGCTTCTTAACGTTGAAATTTTCTTTAAAAGCTATTGTAATTTTCACTTTATTGCTGTATAAAAAATTTCTACTCAACATAAAATCTTAAGAGAGGTCTATTCCCTGTATTAGTATTTAAAAAACATATATATAAAATTTTTATTTCATCCAAGCATAACTTTTTGAGATATTGTGTTTTGCGGTAAGAAAAAATGTAAAAAAACTCATTTTGAGAAAACGACAAAAATAACATTAAACTAATCTGATTACAAGAAAAACACTTACTTTCTTATTAAAATGCACCAGATTTATAATTCTCTCCATCTTTAACTTCTAAAACAATATTTTTTCTTTTTAAGGGCTCTTAAAAATTTTCCTATGTTTCTTTGTTTTGGGGTCTGCGTTATGAATCGATTCACGGATTCTGCATTTATCTAATGTTTATATCCCGTAAGGTAAACACCCAGGATTTTCAATATTCATCTTATTAAAAACTTTGAGGCACCCATTTAATCCCTCATTGAAATGTATAACAGCATCATACGACCCAAATTTAATTGTTTTGAGCGAAACAAATACTTCTTTCGGAACTTTTTGCCAGACTATTCCGTTAAAACACTCATTTGCATTTTGCGTGCGTCCATGTAAGCACTTACTTAATATCTGTTTGTCGCATAGTTCTAAATATACTGGTTTAATTTTATTTAAAACATCATTTGATAAACCAGCATATTTTGTGGTACATTTTGTTCCATTTGCCACCCCCCGCTGAAAATAACACCAGCTGTCTTTCCCTATTGGGCACTGACCATGCATCGGTTTCTTATCACTTGATGCACAGTGATATAACGCAGCAATTACATTTTGCTGCATGGCATTTAAGTTACCGACATTACTGCATACAGCAATTCCGTAGTAATTTTGAAGTCGGTCGATAAAATTATCAGTTAATTTGCCTTTACCAGACAGTCCTTTAGTTTTTGTTTTTAGCTTTCTTAGACGCGAGCCCACTCTCTTTTGTACATGGCCAATGCACTCAAACTTTGTCACACTGTTCATTCCATAAGTGTCTTTCACACTCATGAAAGCTTTTGAGTCACCATCGCATAATATTGCGTGTATTGAAGTCTGCGGTTTTTTTCTGAACGAAGAAATATTCGTGAAGCCCCCACAATTTCCATTTTTGACGAAGATCCCGTGAAGTTACACTGACATATGTGGTCGGCTTTTGACGACTATATTCAGAGTTTCTTGGCATAGTCTGAAGTCTCTTACATGTAGGACAGTAGGACGACATAACTTCTACGTCTAACACCTTACCAGTATCAACTGATATTGCAGCAACACAACCATTCATAGACGTATAGCCTCTACGCTGCCATGTGCCATCCACAGATATGCCACATTTTACAAAATCAGATGAAAATTTTGTTTTATATCCGCAATTTCAGTAGCAGCTTTTTTCATGGATTCCTCAGCTACTTCCTGAACCACTTTTAAAAGCTTTGCTTCCTGATTTTTGAAAGCAGTTTTTGTCAGTCGAGGCAAATTTAATGTTGAGCATAATTTAAATGCACCAGCAAAACCCTTGCCTATCTGCCGCATACCATATACTAGCCTGGTATTTATGACTGGTGCATTTACAACTTTTTTTGATGAAGCAAATGCAAAGAAAAAGTCACAGCATTTACATTTTAGTGTAAAATGAGAGCATAATCCATACATGGAATCCTCAAAAAGCTCTACTTTTTCAGCAAAACATTTTGGGCAGCAAAGTTGAGAAAATGCATCCACAATAAGCTCAAGATCAATGATTCTGTTACCAAACAGAGGACCAGGCATTTCTTCTGCAGTTGACATACTCTCATTTCCCAATTTTGAAGAACTAGTAGTGCATTCAGGAACAGGTGTTGAATTGCTGTTATTTTCGGAAATTTTTGTGTATTTATTTCCAAAAAATTGTCTCTTACGCTTTCTAGCAATACTTTAAACCATTTTCAAGCAAAAATAAAACAGAATAGAATTATTTTTTAACTTTCTACGCTGTCGATTCTTTCAGTATGAAAATCAAACATATATGTAAACAAAGTCACTAAACAACAAATTTGATGCCAGATTTCATACATAAAAAAGGAAAAATGTATTTCAAATACATTTATATTTATTCTCAAATATTCTATTTTAATTTCTGACAAAATATTTGTATATTAATTTTCATATTTCATGTCATATACCATGAAAGAGAAACGTAAACAAACAATTTGGGCCACTTCCGGTTAGCAGAAAGGCATTTCCGGTCAGAGAAATTCATGATCAAGTAATATTAAAAAAGCTGTAACTTGGCTTCTAATTAAGCTAGAAACAAAATTTTTACAGATTTAGAAAGATAAAAGATTGAATTTTAATATTTGATCAAAAACGAAAAATCGATATTTTGACCGAAAATTGAGTTTTAAAGGTGTTCTGTCACCTTAAATAATGCAAGTTGAAATTGATTGTTTTTCATTATGTTCTCAATATTACATAAACGCATTTGCAGCATTGTAAAAAGAAATAGGAATAATAATAAAAGGAGTTTTCATAGTACTGTATTAAATAATATAAACTAATAATAGAAAATATTGTATATTGGGTACAAATGTAGTAGAAAAAGAGGCTGTACTCGTATAACAAATAAAATATAATGCAACATTTGCTTTGTATGCGTTACTTATTTTTTGTGTTTATATATTCTTTTTATTTTATAATATAGTTGGACTACTTATTAAATTTTTTTATAGCTGTCAATACACTGACGGAAAAAAATCCCGACACCAGGAAGAATTGTGTTAGATAAACGAAATTTGGTAGACGTGTTTATACATCTGAAATTGACTTCGATTTGATTTTCGCTTTTAAGTGTAACGCTAGTAGCGTCACTCAGAACTTAATTGCTTTAAATGTGTGCTGTAAAGTTCATGAGAGTTATTTATTTGTAAAATTTGACGCATTAAATTTATGTTAGCCAAGAATGCCTTGAAGAAGACGAAGAAGCAATTATCAACAGCTCACCAATTTTGGACGAGGTCATGTAATAAGGCTACGACAAGGTGGATTTTCTTTCCGCTATATTGCAGAAAGACTTGCGAGAATGTATCCACTGTGCTTGATTGTTGGGAGCAGTGGTTCAAATGATGGCACTGCCTCAAAAAGACCGAATCCCGGGCGGCTACATAGCAAACACTGAGAGGAAAGACCACCGTATTGAGCGTACTGCATCTGCGGCATAAATTCAAGCTGTGGGTGGTACCACAACGAATACAACGAACTGCTAGAAATCGGTTATTTCAAGGATAGCTCCGAGCCAGGCACCCTGTTGTGTGTATTCCCCTGACTCCAAGCCATTGCCGTTTGCGACCCCAGTGGTGTCAAGTCAGAGCTCATTGGAGGACGGAGTAGTAGAATCTGTTGAGTTTTCTGATGAAAGCACGTTCTCTTGGTGCCAGTGATGGCCCTGAGTAGGTCAGAAGTAGTCCAGGGGAACCCTTGCAACCAAACTGTCTGCGGCTTAGACACACTGAATCTACACCTTGATTCATAATCCGTGTGTAGCAGTTTCTATTACAGCAGGGGCACTCTCATGGTTATCCCAAACACACTGACTGCAAATTTATACGTCATTCTGGTAGTTCAATATACAGTACTGCAAATCATGAACATCATTCAAGGGGAGTCTCTTAAAAGGATAATGCTCACTCTCACACCCCTGTTGTAACCATACCTGTTCTTCAAAGTGTTGACATGTTACCTTAGCCTGCGAGATCTCCATATATGTCTCTAATTGAGCACGTATGGGATCTCATTAGACGACACCTCCAGCAGCATCTGTAGCTATCACTAACCTCCCCAGTGTTGATACATCAAGTACAGAACTCCACACCACAAAGGGACATTCAGCACCTGTACGACACAATACACGCAGTATTGCATTCAAAATTGTGGAGGATATACCGACTATTAATTTAACAGCATTTTGCATTTGAAACGCAATTCCTTGACCTAAATTCACTTGTAATTTGAAAATTTAATCAATTAAACATGTTAACTAGACAATTGCATATTTCGAATTCCATTACTATGCAATAATTTTTTCTTTGCATTGGGATTTTTTTCCGTCAGTGTATTTTTTTTTCTTGTTTTATAGATGGTTTTTAAATGATTGTATAATCATATGTAAAAACTAGCAAATTCTCAAATAAAGATCTTTTTAAAATATATTAAATGTTTTATCATTATATATGCATAATTGTGAGATTTTCATGATGCTTAGGTATTATTAGATCCAATCCGATTATGTTTTTGATTTAAAAGTCATATTTTACATATCAATTTACATTATGTTTCAGAACCAAGAGGCTTTTGCAACACGAAACTTCTCAAGAAATTCAGACTTATGCTGACGGAAAAGATAACAACAGGCGAATCCATTGAAGACTGTCGTCAACAATGCTACGATACCAAAGAATTCATTTGCCGATCAGTCACCTTCGATCGCAGGTTCAAAACGTGCGGATTGTCTCATCATACCAGAAAATCAGCACCACCTGCATCTATTACCAGATCAGATTCTCACGAGCTCTTGGAGATTTCCACTTGTTTTCAAGGTGAGAAAAAATTCTTTGAATAATACTGATCACATAAATAATGCAGTGTTTGTACACATTTTTCATCGTTGTTTTATTTAAATACCGATACATGAATATTCCGTTTTGAATTACCTTGCATATAAAGTGCACCGATACTTTTAAGCTGTATTTTTTTTTAAAAAATTTTATGTATATTCGCTATATAACGTGTGCATTTTTTTATCTGAAAAATCAAAAATCTCTCTCTGGAAAAATACTCTTATTTTTTGAAGTCTAAAAATAGTCAGTGATTGATAATTAAAGTATGGAATGAAATCAAACCCAACATAATTAAATCATTTAAACGGTATAGTATACTAACAATCTAGCTGGGATGGGAGATGGTTATCTATGCATCGATCAGAGTTATAGTGATGGTGAAAAAATAGAATATAGATTTCGATGACGTGCATTAAGGTATAATGGAAGACGAATATGACAATTTTTTCTTACTCTCCGATAATGCAAGTTCATAAAATACGCCATTTCTCTTAAGTAAACAGTATATAATACATACATATAGAAATATAATTTTTATCCACATATTTTCCTTATTTTTTAACATATCATTTTCATATCCAGCGTATAAAACGAATTAATAAATTTTGATCGTATTTTTTGTGCTAAAAGTCACCGGATTATACCGTATATATATCAGGAGTGAGCAGACTTTTCCAGGGTACGGGATACTTCTAATTTTTTCAAGGTGTTGCGATCTACCCAATGGCGTAGACGTGGTGAGTTGAAAGAAAATGTTTACAATATTATTACAGCTTAATAAAGCACTATAATTTACGTTTTAGGTTATAGTAAAGATGGTCACTTGAAAATGTCTTGGGGATCTACCGATCGATCGCAAACGATTTAATACCCACCCCTGGTATACATTATAATTGCTGCATGTGCTTTTAACACGCTTTTATAAGCTTCACTTGTATGTAACGGAATATTTGAGCTCAATTTGTACCCACTTTATAAGGTCAGATTAATTCGAAATTTTGTTCACTTGTCCAGGACCGATGACAATACAATATTTTAATAATTTTGTTCCGTTGTCCTGATCAGGATTAACGATTTCCCATTTTCAGATCTCATCCCGCATCTGGCGTCTAATTTCAGATCCCATTTTCAGATTTGGCAACTAATTCCAGAATCGGCGACTAAAAGATTAAGTTACTATAAACTATAAAAGGGTGTTTTTTTAGTTTTTTTAAACTATAATTTTTTCAGTTTGATATTTATGTGTTTAAAATATTTTATTCATATTGAAACTGAACTCATTGTATCAGCCATTGAAAAAATCTGGATGATGTCAAAATATTTATAAAGAAAAAATACTTCTATATTTATAGATCTCTTTGTTGCAATCATGACCTTGTAGTTTTAAATACTAAGAAAATTCTCGTTATTACTTCGATATTTATCTATTCAAGCAATTTAAACCAGAACCAATCTTGAAAAAACTCTGGAAGTTGTAAGAACTAATAATGTTCGGATTCATTCAACAAGGGACATTTTCATGTCTTAATAGTTCGAAAGTTATGCAGTATTGTTTTTAAAAGTGGGGAATTTCGAATGCTTTTTTGAAGCAGTGATAATGTCATTTGATAATTAGTCAGAATTATGTAGTATTTCACATAATAATTTATCCCTACATTATCCTTCTGTTATTACCATTATAATAGCTGAAGCTTCAAATCTGAAATTACCCTTTACAACTAAGGCCACCTAAGAATAATTGAGAAGACTTCATTACTAAAGATTCATTCATAAATCTTAAGAACCATTTAAATATTATGAGATAAAAAATATTTGCTTATACAAACTAATAATAGTAATTGAATAACTGATAACTAACTGATGGATAATTCAAGAAAAAATATTTGAAATGATAAAATTAAACGGTAGCATATTTAACATGCATTGAATTTAAATTTTAGAAAACAGGCGTTCTTCAAGAGATATATTTAATTTTTTCAGCATTAGTTATTGCTATCACTATTATAATGCGTTGCAGTTTGAACTGACAAACAATGCTAAAATTTATTTAATGTTTTATTTAAAACAAACAAAGACTAAGAAAGCGAAATTAAAAATGTGTACTGCTAATCTTATAAAAACAACAACATTGTTCGTGAAGCCTTTTTCAAGTATAGTACAGCACAATAGTTTAGTCAGGGGAAAAAACATTTCTTAAAACTTTCCAAAGTAAAGTTGCATGCAAATACATTGTAAACCAGCTTAAAACTCAAGAATAAGTATAGGTTAAAGATTCTGAACTGTGTGCATTGTATCCTCTTACAGAAAGAAAACAAACTTCGCGTCATTCGAATTTTTTCTGCTTCCACGTCTTTTAAACAAGAACCAGTCACTAAAATCACAAATATGACACTAATCCAAATTCGAGATATATGAGAACACGTCTTTTAGGTCGGAGGTTCAAGGGTAAAAACACAAGAGAAATCCGTACAACAATCGAAAAAAATGAAAGAAAAATAAATGTAAGACTTTTCTTTAAGTCGGCTTGCTACAGTAGGCGTTTTCTTTTCCATTGTTAGGCTTAGCATTATTCTTTTCTTGCTGAGATTAAAGTGAAAAAGGAAAAAGTTAGAAAAATAAAATAAAATAAACACCTCAGAGAAGGATATATATATATATATATATATTATATATATATATATATCGGTGTACCTAGGGTGTTTGTTATGTAGGGAAGGGGATAACTTTGCTGACTTTTCACCTTCAGGCTTAGCTGCAAGATTGTAGGGGAAAAGGGGAAAAAAGAGAAGCAGAGTATTCGTCTTGAAGTTGACTCGAAGAACACATTTTTTTTAACAAATTTTTACTCCTCACATTTTTTTAGTTTCACGGTGACTGACACTTGTTAACCAGGATAAGGGTTCCGGAAGATAAAATAATACTAAAAAATATAGAAAAACAAAATCATGATGTGAAAAATGATATTTTGGCAAAAAGGAACGGAACGTGATTTTTAGCGCGTATTTGGTCGGAGCGTGATGTAAGAGTAGAAGAATCTGTATGAAAACTTTTTTTTTTTTAAAAAAAAAGAAAAAGATTATTTTTTTTTTGCTTGTTTGGTAGGAAAAAAAATGTTTTTTTTGTCTTTAAAGATGAATTATATTTCCGGGATCTTCGATTGTTTTTAGTTCTAAATTTCATTTTAAATGAATTTTATTTAAAAACAATTGGTTTCAGTTTGGCGTTGTTTTGCGTTAATAGCACTAACTTTCAAGATTAAGTTAATTTGTACAAAATTTTAGTCCATTTTTCATGAATATATTTTTGCTTGAAGTCATTAAAAAGACATTAAATGGAAGAAGGGGGGACGTTGTTGAAAATTTTTATTAAAGCTTTATTATTTATTTATTGTAATAAATCATACATGTCAAATTTATTCAGAAAGTCAAAAATATTACAGTGATTAGGCCCAACCTTGTTGATGTAAAACAAGGATGTCAAACTCAAACTTGGGCCAGACAAACAAGGTTGAACTTTAGGTGGGTCTCTAAAAAATTAATATCTATATAAACGTAAATGTATTTCGAAAATTACATTATAATAAACATATATAAAAGAAAGAACATTAAATGTTAATGTTTACGTCTTGACACTTGGCATCTCTTCTCTCTGTTACTATCTTTATTATTCCGGGAGAAATTTTGATATTTTATGATGTATATGCTATTGTGGGCCGATACACTGATGGGGGCGCGATAATGTTCGTTGTGGGCCGTGAGTTGGACAGTTCTGATATAGAATTTAAAATATTGTTTTCTTAGATGATTCAGCGTTATAATACTGTATCTTATGCTGCAGGAATTTCAGAATAGTAAATGGATTAGAAGTTTTTATTTGCGATCGCAACTTCTTTATTTGATTTAAAATGAAACAAAAAAATGAAAAATGGCTAATATTACATTATTATTATACTTTTAATATTATTATGTAACACGAACTAACGCCTTTAGTCTTCAGTCATAGATAATTATCATAGTAAAAATTAATGACATTGAATTTGTATATAAAGAAGAGATATATTTATGTTAAAAATACATATATGAGGATGATATATAGTCAGTTCAAACAATTGTTGGTGTACTTTCTATTTGGAGATCACTTTTTAATACTCATAAAAATACTATCCATTGTCATAACTATGAATGAAATCTTTAAACGAAAAAGGAGTCTGAGGGTTAAAAAAAGAGCCAAAACAAAACTTTGTAACATTTTAAAAACTTTGTTCAGTTTCAATATGATCAATTACAAATTTCAGCTGGGAAAAAAAACTATCGAATATGAAATAATAAAGCAGATTTAAACGTCATTTTCTTAAAAATGTGTGTTATGTGTATTATTGAAAAATTTTGCATGTTTCATATATGTCGACGATTTTAATAAGACGTGAGATACATACACAAACAAAGAAGAAATAACAATAATTCAAAAATCTGAAAGGAGTTCCAATAAGTTAAAATATTAATATTTCAATTCAGTCTGTTGATTAAATATACAAGATTAACGGTACAGCGGTTGTATATATATATATATATATTTAGGATAAATAGAGTATAACCAGAAGATGGGAAATCACATAGGATTACATGGTCGGAGAAACGCTTTCCTGTAAACGCTTTTGCAAATTTAAGAACTTTTTCTATAACGAAAGGTTTAGAGAATTGGAACATTTTTATCTCGCATTGTATATATCGACTTCAAAATCGACATCTTCATAGACACATGTTTTAAACGTTTTTGAACAAGAATTCGATGAGTCATAATTTTTTAACTTCTCGATTTTTTTTTATAATAATTGATAAGCTGTTTGGAGTAATACTGAATTTAAAAGCAATAACTTTTACTTGACGCCTTTATCCTTATCCTGACGAATTAAATTTTTTTTGATGCTTCAGCACTTACATTTTGACATTTTCGAGCAGCATGAGACGAAGTTACCAGAACGACTGATCAACACTAGAAATGAACTGAGACTAGTTCAAGGACACGAGACAACTCCACTGAGGGTGAAAGGGGATATCGAAAATATTTCTAGTGAACTGAACAATGGGGGTTAAATGTTGCATTTCTTGGATGAAATGCCGAGAATTCTATACCTCTCGTCGAGTATGGCACCTAATAAAACCAGTTAAAGAATTATGACCACCGTCAAATAGTTAAAATAGAGAATAACTTGAAATGTCAGAAATACTTTAGAACTAGGGAGAAAAAAAATAATCACATGAAAAAAAGTTCGTTATGTAGAAAATGCATTTCGCTATTGAGAGGTTATTTTACGAAGAAAATCATGAAATATGTGTTCTTGGTTGCAAGGAAAAGGTCGCTATATAGAAAAATTGGCAATATAGTGGTTTGTTATATGGTGGTTAGACTGTATATATGTGTGTGTGTTTTGGGGGGTATTTTAATTTGCGTGTGTGTGTTTGCATACTTTCAAAATTTTAATTTTAAAATCCTTTTGTTAAATAGATGGGAATTATAACATATATTAATTTTAACACAACCGTAAATTGAATAATTTATATTTACGCATAATATCTTTAAAACGTTTCCGCAATTTATTTTATATCATTCAAAACCACAGAGAAAATTATTTGATTCAATATAATAAAACAATTTATTCACTGTAGTTACTGTTTTCCTTTTAATTTAAAATTAACGTATGATAAGCAATTTTATTAATTTGTATAAATGTTGTAGATTTAGTAAATTGGGAATAAATAGAATTTTTGAATGAGTGATATTCTTTTATTAAATGAATATTACAATCCTAAATAAATAAATAGTTTTGTCTCAAGTAATATACGAGCTGGGCTTTATATTTTTTAAAGTATAATTTAATTTTTATAAAATTGAATGTTTTTAGGAAGAAATTTAAAATGCATTGATTTAAAAAAATTTCAAAACCATAAAAATAGCAATCGAAATTTGAAAATATATTTGAAATAATCAAAATAATTATTTTTCTATAATGTTAAAAATACAGATTGATTGAATCTTTCACTTGTGATCTGGAATTCGTAATTACTGTTGTTATTACGATGATGCAAAAAAAAAAATATATACCTTATAGCAGGGCCTAAGCAAATGAAGATAACATACAAGTAAAAAACAAAACTAAACAGTACAATTTTTCCAACTTATCTCGCTTAGTATGTTAAAAAAGTAAATAGTAAAATAAATGTTAAATTAACATACTACCTTGAAATGAAAAAATTATAATTGAAGATCTAAAAATGAAAATATAATCCGCTTAGAAAAACCAGAATTCTTTTCGCATTTGAATTTTTCAAAATAAATGTTTGTGTATGTGTTACACAGATGGTGTTTCTCCAGCATTTAAATCCTTTACAAAGAAGAAAAGGATTAGATTTCATTGAGGTAGTAACAGTAAATTTTCTTTTTCAGAAAAAAAAATATCTATATGTTTTATTTTTCTAAAGAAAAGATTTTTTTTATAAGCTGAAGTCTCTTGATAATATTTTAACATCCTTAAAATAATTTAAATCTTTAAATAGTTAAGTTTGAATAAGTCACGTGGTGTAGAAGTTTTAGTCTTCGCTTAGATAATACAAAAAAAAATGGTGTTTGACTTTTAAGACACGGTTCTCATAACATATTTTTCCGTTAAAATAATCACTCAGAGACCTAAGCTAATATACTTAAAACAATATTAATTATTTTAAAAAAATATATGGGACTTATTTAATCCTTGGCAATATTCCTAAGGGAACTTTATATGTTTTTTAAAGCGTTTTGCAGTTGATTAACAGCTAAACTTATTTTATTGTGTTGTGAATTAAACTGAGCAACAGTATTATTTTAATCGTAGAGGTTAAAAACAACAGTATTATTATTAAACAACAGTATTATTTTAATCTTAGAGGTGCCTGTTAAAATAAAATGAAATAAGGATTGCAATATTGATTTCTGATAAAAATAAAATGAAATCAAATATTTACTTAAATTTTACTAGATTTGAAAATTTTATGCAAAATATAAACTTTTGTTGAAGTTATAAATTTTGTTTGAAAATACTTTTAATGAAAATAGGGGTTGTAAAATATTAAAAATGAATTCATTGTATAATATAATGGGCCTGTAAATCATACTGTTGTAAAAAGAAATTCAATGCGAAAAAAGGAATTATGCTTTTAAATTAGTTTTTAATCACTATTTAATATTATCTGACAATATAATATTTGTACAGTTAATTTTTTTAAAAAATTCATTTCTAAGATCGTGAAGTCCAAGCTTAGCTTAATTGCTTCACATTTCATTTCATTTTACTATATAATATCAATTATATAATTTTGGGGCTATTTTACTTTTAATTTTTCATATCCACTTATTTATGTATGATGGACGGAAGGTAGCCTAGTGGGTTTAGTGACAGAGGTACGTGAATGGCGTGTCACAGTTCAAAATCCCATGCCACTGAAAACTCTTTTTGTAGAAGACTCAAAGTACTCCCGTTGGCATGGTGGGAAAGTTTAGAGCAGGTGTGCCAGGTCAGGTGTCATCCTCTTTACTTGACTGTTGCACATAATAACGATATCTGTCGCCATTAGTGCACGTGTTTTTTTATATGGACCCATAATAAGCCTTCACTCACGGTGCATACTAAGAATAAAAATTTCTAGATTTTGTTAGTTGTTAGAATTTTTAGATTCAGTCGAGTCGAAAACTTAATGTTGTGAATAGAATAGGCCGACGCATTTTTTCTGATAAATCACCAGCCACTATTATAGCGAAAATGATTTTATTTGTGACACTTTGAATCTAATTTTGAGTTACTTTTCGCTTTTGCGAATTAATTTATTTACAATTTGCAATTTCTTAATATTATTGCCAGTATTGCCTTATTTTCCTAATTTCTAAGGTTACAAACTCTCAACTTCCCAAGTTGAATTTTAAGTTGTTGATTCGAATAAAAGTAATTAATTAATAGTCTTTCTTCTATCTGGTTCATTGTGACTTCTAGAATATATTTTATGTACAAGGTGGGGCTATATAAAATAACGAGAGGAATGCTGTAAAACATTTTATTTTGATTTCTTTCATATTTATTTTGTCATCTTAAATCTATCAACCCTCCTCTATCTCTATAACTCCACATCGCAATCTTACATTATTCGAAAATGTACTGGAAATTCGTAACGCGTTATTATCTTTTTCAATAAACTTCGTTGCATTCAGCGTGATAGTGCAAACATTTTTGCAAGTTTTATGTTATTTAAATGTGATAATTTTAGACTCCATTTTGGCATACAGTTTCTTGCATGCCCAAATTGTAACGTAAAATTTGCCGTAATAATACATTGATAATTCCTATAGTTTCAACAACCACACGGATACTTAAATGAAGGTCAAATAGAACAAGATTACCAATTTTTCGATATTGTACCACTTTTGACGCGGTAGAGTCCTCCGAGAGTGAATCTTCTTCGAGGGCTTCATGGCGTTTTGAAAACGCTTAAGCCACTCAAAACACATACACTAATAGACCTTCATTGGCATACACTTCTTTCAATAAGTTTTAAGTTTTAGTAGCGGTTTATCCAAATTTCATGAGAAATTTTACAAAATTCGTAATACGGACTAAGATTACGGTTATACGGACTTACTTACAGAGACAAAAGGCACTGCATTTGAAAGAAAAAACGTCACGCTAGAGATAGTTGTCAGTCGCTGACGTTTGACGTACGCTTACTTCTTCTGTAATATCGTCAGTTTCGTTATTTAATAGCCACACCTTCTATAAAAGAATCTTAAGTCTCTAGGAGAAACAAAAATATTTTATATATAATCAATGAAGTCTTCTCCATAGATTGAGCAAAGCATTTTATAATGAAGAGGACATAGACCCTGTTCAACTATTGAAGTTTTCAATTGATCTGCGTTCATAATATTGTAAACTTAAACTGTTTCATCTATTGTTACGATGTTGTAAGGAAAATAACGCGCTACTTAAGAGAATTATACCGTCGATCGATTTTGCCAAACTTAAATAGGCGTTGAATAAGGCGTTTTCTTGTGGGCATCTGGACTGTGAAAACAGTCCTCAATCCCATATCTGGTGAACTTCGATGTGGGAGACGACAAAAGTGAAAATTCTTTCAGTCTGCTGAGAAGCATGATGGTGATTGGCTAGATCGAGGAGATCCAGGAGGCATAGCCTAAGACTTCTCTTCTTGAAGGAGTAGAAGATTTTTTTTGCGTGGTTGAGAGCTTAGAGGCTGATATCTGGTTGGTCAATGATGACATTGAACATAGACATCGATTGGCTGCCCAGGGGGCTGAGAATAGGGAAAGTGGGAGGAGCTTGTCCAGTGGGCAGTTTTAGAAATTTATATCAGAAAATTTAAGGAAAGAGTAAAAAAAATTAAATTTACTAGGTGCAATAGCGCCAAATTAAAAGACGTCGCAAAACGCTAACATAATATGCGCAGAAAATGTTATGTACCAGGTGTATGCAAATGAAATGAGACGATTGTTTTAAAAAACACAATTAATTTGCGAAAACATTTAATATGTCTTTATTTGAAATAATATCCATCGCTAGCTACACAGTATCCCCATCTTACGGGCAATTTGTGAATACCACGCACAAAAAAAAGATCGGTATTTTGAGGCCAGCCAGTCATCAAGCTAAGATTTGACGTTTTCGTAAGAAGTGAAGCGCTGGTCAGGCAATGCGTGTCCAATGATGCAAATAAGAGGTAATCGGAAGGAGCCAAGTCTGGTGAATAAGCCGCATGCGCTAATGGCTCCCAGCCGAGCACCTTATCGATGTCCTTGGTCTGCTTAGCACGGTGGCTAGGTGCGTTGTGATCAAGGAAAATTACTTTGTGCTGCATTTTCTTGTATTGCTCGCGTTTTTCGAGTATAGCATCGTTCAAATTAAGTAATTGTTGCTTGTAGCGATCAGTATTAACGGTTTCGCCGGGTTTGAGAAGCTCGTAATAGATTGGTCCCTCCTGATCCCAGAAGATACACAGCATTGTCTTGCGGCCGAAGCGATTCGGCCTTGCGATCAATTTGGACGGCTGTCCGGGGTCAACATATGATCGATTACGCCTGGGATTCTCAAAATAAATCCATTTTTTCATCGCCAGTTACAATAAGATGAAGATATGACTTGCGTTTGTAGCGGGCAAGCAACATTTACGGTCCGTTAGCTCGTGTAGTACCCATCTACCGACCTTTATTATCTTGCCCATTGCTTTGAGACGACGGGAAACAGTGCTCTGGTAAACATTCAGTTGTTCTGCAAGATGTTCTTGTGTTTGAACATCATCTTCATCGAGTAATGCTTGCAATTCAGCATCTTCAAATTGTTTTGCTGGTCTGCCACGCTCCTCATTTCTCACATCGAAATCATAATTTTGAAACTTTTTAAACCAACTGTAGCACTGCGCATGGCTCAGAGCATTTCCACCGTATGCTTCTACATGCATTTGATGCGATTCGGCAGCATTTTTCTTAAAATCGTAACAAAAAATTAATGCTGTCCGCAAATCGTGGTCGGAAGGCACAAAATTCGACATTTTCAACACAGTTAAAAAATACAATGCACGCTGAAACTTGTCCAAATGTAAACTAAACATGAGTATCAAAGGTCAAACTATAAAAAAAATCACGTGTCACGGTTTCGTATTGTTTGCATATATGCGTGGCGACATCTGTTAGCAATCGTCTAATTTGATATGCATACACTTAGTAAGTAGATAAGCAGAAATATATATATTTTTCCACTATTGGCTACATATCGCGACAACTTAGCGAAATTTGTCTGTATAATACATTACATACATAAAAATCTAGTTTAACTTTATTTAAACGGGATGAAATATTGCATTAATTGTGTTAAGCCCTTTGGTGTGTGTTTTTGCTATTTCAGTTTTCGGAAATTGGCACAGAAAATTGGTCCCTAGTGAAGTACAGTTTTTTTTTAAACAGAAAATATTAATTGGTTCAGAATACCGTAAAAAAAGGTTTTTAAGAAATAGATTTTTTTAAAAAAAATCTTGTTTTAATTAGTTTTTGTCTACTTTTTGAGTTACGGCACTTATATAGTAAATATATATATATATATATATAGATATATATATATTACGAATCATATCGAAATTATTTATAAGAATGAAAATGAAATAAAAAAAACGTGTGTTCAGAAATTGAAATCCCCCCCCCTAAATATTTAAGAAATGATATGCGCAGGAACTTAGATATCAATATAAACAGCAAATACCAAATGAAAAAAATAGTAAATGAATATAATTTAGGAACAAAGGGATTTTGTTTATTATACTGGCTTAGCATGATATCATCAGAAAATTAGATTACAAAACCTATACGGAAATTCCTAATGCACATCACATCATAAACAAACCCTTCATTTGATCTAAACATAAGACATCAATTATGCTACGGATAGAAACATCCATAACATAGATAAAATCATGATTTCCTTTCTTCTAGAAGAAAAGAAGATAATGAATCTAATAATGGAAATGCATGGCAACTGAACAAGTAATAGTTTCATTATCTTGACAAGATCGACCGAAGGGTCACCTTATCAGGCAAGACACTTAATCTCCCATCCTCCCCCTAAAATCTCTTAAAGGATGTCCAAAACTAATTTAAATGGGCTTCAAGCTCCGAAGACACTGTAAGAATAATAATTAGGTTGTTACTTTGTGCCATTAAATGGCCCGAAAGACCTATAATTATTTAGAACTTCGTGTAGCGGTCGTCCTAACGGGTTGTCAGAGCAAGTGACTGATGATGCAACACCGCTGAGTTTGACCACACGGTGTTAATTGAGTTCTCCTCGGAGAAGGGGTAGTCATTTAACGTGAAATTGATTTTTTTCCACTTGGATAGTGTTAAAAGTTATGAAGTATGGGGAGATCTAAATTAACACGTAAGGTATGTGGTACCTGCTGTTTTCCTTCATTGGATATAATGTGGGTATTAAGAAAATGGAATTTTTCTTCTTAGCAGGCGATAAAAATAAAGCAATCAGTGTCAAATTTCTGATACGTTTTGAAATTTTACATTATTTTGCGACAGGTTAATTTATTTTCCATCGAATCTAAACAACTCGTCAAATACATACAATAAAGATTTATGAAGTATTTGTATTGATAGAAATAATTATTATACTGTGACATTTCCAATATTTATTGCTGTAGAGAGTGGGAGAGTTGTGTTAAAAACGCACTGTAAAGCAGCACGAGGGATATTGGACATAAACCTCGTAATTTTGAGCCTTGCTCAAGTGACGAAGGTGACATCTGAATTGCAACTTGTCTTCAAACTACGACACCACACCAACGGAGGATTTTGAGCTCAACACATTTAAAGTGTATCAACCTTCTCTATATTGAAGGTCTTTAGTGGAACCCGTGGCATAAATCACTAGGCTACCACAAACATTTATTGCGCTAGAGAAATTTTGTAATAATTTCAAACAAAAATACATTATTAATGGGTATTTAATAAAAATTACTTTTGAAAATTTTGAAATGTAAGTCATTTATTTATGTTACAAAGAAAAAGGGGGAAAGATGCTGAAATATTGAAAAACTTAACCATTAGCAAGTAATTATTTCTCTTGCAGTTTGAACTTTAAATAATAACAATATTTTAAAGTTAAAGGCGAGCTTTGAACAAATGAAATAAAAAATAATAGCACCAATGTAACATTTATTTAATTTTTTAACCACTTGCCTGATTATACCGAGTTACCTCGGGTTCGTATATATTTCAGTTAATTATTATCCCGAGAAAACTCGAGTGAAGCAGAATTTATCGGTACGATCTGTTTTCTCATGGTTTTACTCGGACAGGAGGAAATGAAAGGAAATATGCAGCTTTGATTGGCAATTTACAAACTTTTGTTGATTTTGTGTATCCTTTGGCGGGATAGGTCACGTGCTTTCTCTATTGTATAGTACACGTCGGCTGGTGGATTAGTAATGTCTAAAGAAGGATAAATCCGTTGATAAAAAGTAAAATAATGGCGATGATGCAAGATAGCGAAAAGGATGATTTTTCAGAGAGTGATTATTGTAGAAATTGAAAATAGTGGAAGTGATTCTTCTGTACGTAGCCTACATTTTGTACTGTAAATCAGGAGGTTCACGATCACCTAAGCAATTTATAACGGAACTGAGATTGAAAAAATAATTTCAGAAAATCACCGTGAAGAGTTTTTTTGCCGTATCAGGAAGACCCAGCATTAGTTTTTCAACACTCAGGTTAACCTCCGAGCATTTTCCAAATGTTATTTTTGCTGCTGATAAAATCTAATCCAACTAGGCAGTGTACTATGTGCTCCCGTTAAGAGGTAAGCCAGTAAGAAAAGAGACCAGAGAGAGAGAGAGAGATAGACCAGTGTATAGAATGTCAGGTATCACTATGTGTTGCCCCTTTTTTCAAGAAACTATCATTCAAAGACTAATATTCAACTTTCTTCCATTTGCCCGAGATAACTCGGAATAGTAAACTAATATTAAAATTAAATGCTTTTACACCTGTAAAAAATTCAAATTCTGTTTAAAACTTGTATATTTTATTTTGTTTCATTTCCTTGTATTTAATAATAAAATAAAAAATTTGATGATTTTTGCAATTTTTTTCAAAACAAATTTGTAAGGGAAGCGGTTAAAAAGTGAATTGTCATGTGAATTAATATTTATATGGGTTTGATAACAGTAAGCATACTTCAAACACTTAGAAATTCTAAATTTATGTATATAAAAAAAGAAATCTGCTTTGCTACAACTCTGTTTAATTAAAATTTATACACAGCTTTAACAATTATTGATTTTTATTAAAGAATATCTAATTTATAAAATAAAATATTAAAATTTTCATAACAAAGATTTTTTAAAAAGGATTTATGTGTGAAAATTTATTTAACTTCATATGCATACATTTTAAGAAAAAATTAGGACAACAACAATATTCTCATTTCCATGATAAATTAATCACTATGGTAAACAGATAAAAATTGATAGAATGAATGAAGAAAACTATTTTTGCAAACATCTATTTTTTCAACACCAATTGCAATTTTTTAAAAAATTTTTTATTTTTGCAATCAAGAATTTCTTTGTTCTGAAAATTCGTTATCATTATACATTTGAAAAATCCACCTTTAAAAAACTTTTAATACTGAAAATTCTAGCTATAAATATTAATTCAAATTTTTATTGCCATAAGTCAAAAACAAGACACTGAAATATGATTTATCTAAGCAAACTTTAATGATCCATAAATGCATAAAATATAAACAACTTCTTAACAACAACATTGTATTGACATTAATTGCATTCTAATTTAAATAGATACTCACTTTTTTGTTTTGCTTCAGTTTAACAAACAAGTAAATTTACAAACATTCCCCCAGACTGACAACAAAAGATTTTACAATATATCCTTTCATTCTTAAAGTAAAAATGTCTTGTCATTTCAAAGAATTTCTGTTAATTTCCATTATTCCTTGCATACTATGTCGAGTTGGATTACTTCGGTTTCCTTAACACGGACACGCAACTTAAGGTGACACTTGCAACGGTAAGTCATTGTTCTCTTTCAAAAGATGGCGGGGAAAAAGTACCTACAGAACTCATAGAACTTAATACTCCGGGGTAAAAAAAACTCATTACACTATTTAAATGGCTCTTTAATGAAGAGAATTGGAATGTTTTTTTCTCATTTTCTTTCTTCTTTTACTCCTTAAGTGTAATACTTCTTGTGTCTTGATATATGTTATGAGGATATGCCTGTTGTTTTGAAAATCTTCTTTGTTTGAGTTTTTTCTAAGTATTTATTTGTCTTTGTTCTTTTTTTTTCTTTAGTAATGACAAAACAGGGGTTTAGCAAGTAATACTTTAGTTGATTGAGAAAGAAAATGGTACAATGTTTTTAATTTTAGTGAGTTATATATATATTATATTTAAATTTCTTTTTTCACGTTTTTAATTTAAGATTTATTTAATACAGAAATACTCCGAACTTGTGACGTAGGTGATAACCGTGTAAGTTGAATTCGCGCAAATCGGGGTATGATTTCACGTATAAATTACTATAAATTGTTTCATTTGAGACCTTATAAATAATAATTTACAAAAGAAATTTGTCAAAATCTTAGATCACACAATTACAAAAAAAAAAAAAAAAAAACGAGGTCACATTTAGAAGGTTTCATAAAATCTAACAAAATAATCTGCCACCTCAAAGATTTTTTTTTCCCACCAAATTTCCTCGTAGCATGTTAAGAACTTTTAAATATGGCTTTCGTTAGAGTCTTTTTTTAAAAAAAAATTGTAATTCTTTTTCAATGAAACTGAGGCTTTCTGTCAATTTCTCAATCCTCATTAGATTTTTTGATCGGACTGGATCTAAAGATTCAATTTCTTCAATACCTTGCTCTTTCTCATGCATTTCTATGACCTGATTGTCAGAATTCAGCACAGTTTTTGAACATCGTCAATATCCACTTCTAAATTTATTTGCCTGGAAATGTAGCGAACTTCTTCAATCACATTAAACATTTTATCAGTTTTTTTCTCAAACAATAGATGAGCAGGAGTAGCGTAAGTCGATGTATTACAGTAATGCTTTATATTATTTGTGGTATATTTTATTAAAAAATTCAAGACATGAATTAGAAATATATATTTTGACGTACACTTTTTTTTCATTTTAATAATGAAATTTAAAAAAAATTTGCTATTTTATTTTCAATGCAAATATTTTCCTTTCGTTCATCAGAAAAGTTTTTATTCCCATTTAGTAAATGAATTTTTAAAAATAATTTTAAAAACGGTAAATATTAAGTAACTATCAGTGTGTTTAGTGCAGTAAAATATTTAAATGAAAAAAATATTAATAATCGCTTACTACTTTTTACATTAGTGTATCATGGAGAAAAAACTACTTTAAGAAAGTAAATTAAGCTTTCTCGTCAAACATGAAATACAAATAATATGAAATTATATTTAATTAAAAAAGATAAATTAATCAAAGTAATATTTTTGTTCAAAAAGTGAAGGATCAAATATATATTTTATTAATTTATCATCAAGAATATTTGCCCATGATATACGTATTTATATAACTTGCGTGCTTTTATTTTACTTTGCTTAAAACCTTTTCTTTAAAATAAGGAAATAAGGAATTTTTGTAGAATAAATCTATATATTATACACTTATTCCATTTAACCTAATACTATATCATTCCATTTGCACAAGTAAAAATACATTGTACGAATATTTTCATTATAGTATTTATTAATGATTTCATATCTCAATGATTTTGATTATAATAATGAAATATGTAAATTAAATAAGAAAACAAATCTCCATGAATGATTATAAAGAGACAAAAGTAGTAAATTTACATTAGAATTAAATTTAATCCCATGATGTTAATAGTTAATGCGTTTGCTGATTGAATGAATAAAACCGTAGAGAAAGAAAATGTACATTCTAAATTGCTTTTCTAAAAAATGTTCCTTTGGATTCCTATAAAAATTTAAAATAACTCTCTTACGAAAATAATATTATTTTTAAATACATGATATTCATGCATATTAAAGATATACTGTGCATTTATTCATCAAAATGATTGAAAATTACAAATTTTTTGCTATTGTTTAGTTTTTGTAGATTAACAAATTTTTATATTCAAAATTTAATTCATCCCTCATAAGACTAGGATTAGCATTAAACCTGTTCGTGGCACACACTTTAGTCAAAAAAGTAAGTAGTAAAGCTTTAAACACACTTTTCAAATTATAAAAGATAAAATATTTCCTAATATTTTGTAAAGCATATTCATCTCTTTAGTAAACGTATAATTTGCGTCACAGATGCATTTTCTGAACATTTGCCATAATATTATTTTTTTCAAGAACTTAATGTTTAGGAAAAGGCTTTCAAAGCTCTTTTTAAGTAAATCATGTTCAATAATTTTTCAGTGCATTTAACTATTTTTATTCTACATTCAAAATAGAACAAAAGAAAAATATCTTCGCTTCGAAAAAAAGATATGTCTCGTAAATTTAGCGATATTAAGTCAACATTCATACTACTGACATAATAGTTAATTAAGTAATATTTTCACAAAAAAAAGAAATCAATTAAATTTTTAATTATTTTAATGCTTTTATTACGTTAAATCTACAAGGACTTAAAAAGTGTGCTCACACACGTATTACGCACTCAACGATGCTTGAGTATTTTTGTGTTTATGAATACAGAAGAAAACACCACTTAAAGTAAAATTTTATATTTTATACTTAAGCATTTTGTATAAGAGCTAATTTATTACATTAATATTTCTAACTACTGACGGGGAAAAGGAAATCTACTTTTAACCTTCAAGAGACTAGTAAGTTTGAGAAAAAAAAAACTCCTCTTCAGGACAGGTCTTTCGACTGCGTCACCATCACTCCTTTTTTGTCATTGATTGACTCTTCTATATAGCATCAAATAATGGCACCGAGATAACGTACGGCTCCTGTAAGTGTTTTGCAGTAAAGAAATTAAGGAGAAAGGGTAAATTGTAGCCCCCTTGTCTGAAAACAAGAGAATTCAGTCGTTACTGACGTTCATAGATTTTGATAAACAACATGCAAATAAGTTACTTGAAGCATTGGACTTTTATGCAAAAGTAGATTCTGACTACAACCCTCTTAAGTAGACAGTATACAGTCTGTTGCTTAATTCAGCCAACAAATTCAGAGGGATGACAGTAGGCAGCATGGGATCGCAAACCACTTTTAGTCGGAGTAATTCGCAAAAACGGCCATGAAGGGTGGGATGTAGAGTGAAATGATAAAGAGCTATAAGAGGTAAAAAATACATTTATCAGATGTAATGATTGCTAACAATAAAAACAATGCATCACAGCTAGATGTCAAAAATGCAGTGACGAGTGATTGTCACAGGAATTGTTCGAAATTGCAGTGGCGTTGTCGTAGCACAACCGACACCGAATGGACGAAGGATTGTCGGATGCGTTCAAATAAAATCGGTGTGCTAGTGACGATCCATACCTCGAGATCTTCCATTATAGCTACCGGCGTCTCATACATAAGTGATTTCAGGTGGCCCCAAAGGAAGAAATTGAAGGCATTGAGGTCTGGAGAGAGTGGAGGGCAAGCAACAGGTCGGCCGCTTCCATTTCACCTCCCGGGATATGTATAATGAAGGTGGTTACGCACAGCAAAAAAATCTGCTAGTGCACCATAGTACAGGGTAAGGCGTGGGAACTTCCTCTTTTGAAAATGCAATAAAACACACTACACGTTTCATTCGACTTTATTGCTAGTTTCCGCCAACCACACAATATTGGAACTTTGAATTTACACAGTGTTAAACACAATGTCTGTTAAATGTCACCCTCCACTATTAATACTGTGATGCAGTCGAGTTTGAAAATTTTGAGACCCCTACAGTTACACTTAGTTTTTTTGTGGGATATGGAGCAACAAAAGCTTTTATCCCCTGACACATCTTTTTAAACATATGGACGAGATATTGTCAATTTCGGCTCTAATGTTGTTCGTAGGTTTTCCAGGGTCTTGGAGGGATTTTTGTAATCCAGGGACTTGAGATAAATCTACAGGAAGTAATCAGGAGGAGATAAATCAGGTGAGTGAGCAGGCCAGTTTTGTACCTCGCAGGTAGATCAGTCATTCGGTGAAGGCTGCTCTTAAAATACTCAAGAAAACCCTGGGGATGTAGGCTGTGAGCTCATCTTGTTGTAACCACATGTTGTCAAGATCCTTTTCTTGGAGAGAGGGCAAGAAAACTTCTTGGACCACTATCACATACCGGTCTAAATTGACCTACGAACTCGTTTCACATTTTCAGGTGTTTTAACGATCTTCTGAGGTCCATTCCTTTCTTTTTAGACATTGCCTGTTGCTCGGATCCATCCACATTAAAAATTCTTTCCGATAAGGAACACGACCTCGTAGAGGAATATCAAAGGGACCACAAAAGGCACGTTTCTCTGCACAATCACTGCCCGATAGTTAGAGAAATACGCCTCCACGGCAAAGGTGTGCTGCCACCCTGAACACATCATGATTGAGACCGAGGCGGGCGAGGCAACACATATCCACTCCACCCCTTCCACCGAACCCCTCTCCATGCCCCTTACCTCCCTGCAAATATCACTGCAACATGCTTAAAACAGGAAATTCCCACGCCCCGCACTGTACATGAACTGTTCTGGTGTGCTGTGTGGTCGGTACTCCCTACAGCAACTCCGGGAGGACGTGCTGTAGGAAAGCAAGGTATTCTGCGCTTTCTAGGCATTTGGGTGGTGCATGTATATCCCCACATTCGTTTGCCCTCATCTTTTTGCCTGGCTCCGTCCATCTTTTGCCATCTTTTGCAATTTTCACCGACTAAACGTGGTTTGTAGCCCCCCCCCCTCCTGTTCAAAAGAGATTTGTCGTCTCCATGCTGCCTACAATCACCCCTCTGTCGATCGAATTCGATTACACCCTTTATAGCTCACATCCTCAAATATTAGTACAAACAGTATATAACCTATAACAAATAAATATATAATAGTCGTAACTCTCTCTCTCTCTCTCTCAAAAATCTAGGCACAAACCAACTCGACCGCGATTGCCGGATTTTGCCTAAATGATGATGCTTGGTGGTAGGTCAAGGTCTTTGACAGGGAAGACGGACCTGTCATACTACGGCAATCTTTCCACTGTTGCTAGGCTGCATACATTTCGAAATCCTTCGTATTCTGGAGAAAATGCTCGGGAGGAACATTTGATAATTGAAGCTACTAAGATCATGTTCTTATTAAGGCCGAGTCGAGAACGAGACCAAGGGTCTTCGTAAGGCCAATGTCCTAAGCCCGAGCGTAGTTGGACCATTCTTTAAAACTTTCCTGACCAAATGTCGTTCAAAAAGTAATTGACAGGAGAAGGTACATGGTTAAATTTTGAAGCAAATAACGAATTTTTTACTCTTTATATGCGTTTGAAAAATTTCCGTTTTAGTAAGTTATTCATATAAGTATTACTTATTGCTGTTTTATAACTTAAAATTTCAAATTTTAGTATAGTACTCTAAAATATGTGTAATAATATTGAATCTTGTATATGTACTTGACTCTACTTTAATTTGCATGGTTAGGATATTAGTTATTTAGAAAGAGATTGGACAATTAAGGAGACGGTGCTTTTCCGTTTAGAAAGCACTTCATACATTTTAACTTTATTTACACACACCATATCAAAATATTCAGTCGAAAATGCACTTAATATTTCTAAATGTTATCAATGACAATGATTTAGCACACTTCATTCATACAAACAAGCATTGATAAGCTATGACATGTATTTGCAACAATTACTAGACAATTTCATTCCTTTTTGCTTAATAATCATTTATTTTACTCTTGACTGAACCATAAAATTCCATATATCCTGAGAGAGCAAGAGTCTAAGAAAATGAACTGAAGAAAAACTAAAAATCCAGACAATACAAAAATATCACATGCGGCCATGAACCGAAGCACAACCGTTTGTCTTTTGTTTAGAAAAGAAAGAATATTGCCAAATATCTGGCGCGCTGTATGGATGCCAGCAGCCAAGCGTAAGACAACAACCGGTGCGGACAATATACGCGACAGGATGCACGGGATCTGTCAAAATGTTTAGAGCTTCCTTTTGATGTTTTTTGCTTTTTTTTTCTTGGAACATTCGCGCCTCTAAAAACTTTTCCCCTTTCTTGATAAGTAAAAGGCTCAAAGAAAAAAAAAACTAGGAGGCTTTTTTCGAAGGAGTAGATGTTAAGGAAAAAGTGTGTAACAAAAAAAGTGTCTCCTCTATGAAATGAGCCTGCGTATTGATTTATCTTTTCTGTATTTTGAGCTCCTTTTCGTCACGCCCGAAAGAATTTCATTGAAAACCTTCTTCTGACAGAACTTTTCTTCATCCACTCAGGGACCGATTATATGTTGACGAAATATTAAATTCAGACCCAAAAATTAATTGGACCGTATGAAGCTTTAAAAGTCGCCTTCGCACATGATATGAGTTTTAACATAATGACTACCCGCACCCCTTAAAAATCTAACAGCTAGTTTATGTTTAAAAAATTTCAATTTGAACACTGAAGAATTAAGATTCTAAATATTTAGAAATTAATTTTTTGAGATTTGTTCAATGAATATCAAAATTTGCTTAGGAAATAAATGGCAATGCAGCCGCTGTTGAAGTTTGAGCCACCGAATGACGAGTCATTATTATAAAATCACAATCTCTTTATTTTATCTATCAATTACAATCACGAAATGTCATAAATATAGAAAACAGTTAATTTAATCACTACCCTAAATTTCTAAGACAAATAAAATAGTTTTCGTAAAATCCGACATATAATGCGTACCCATAATTTCAAGCTGCAATTTTTAGTTTTTAGGTATATTTGCCGTAAAACGCACAGCCTCCTTTTTATGAAGAAACCTGAAATGTAACTGCTCAATGCTCTTATGTTTTGAAGTCATTAACTCGAAGTTCTATTCCAAGCCTTAGGGAAAAAATAGTATACTCCTAGAACTTTTGCTTGTTAAGTTCATAAGGAATGTCATTTCTTTTAAATAAACAGTATTTCGAAGTACTTAGAAATTTAATTTTTGTTCTATGCCATCTTTTTAATTTTATTTTTAAAGCTCTCATTTTACTTTTGTACCTGGCGTATAGCGGACATCCGTAAATTTCAAACATATCCTTTGTGTTAAAAGGGAGCATTATATGCCGGATTTTACGGTATGTCACTTATTACTTTTTAACCCAATGCTCTAGTCAAGTCTCGTCCAGTTTTACTGGATATCTCAGACTAAAGATTCTCTTTAAGAACTAACTCTAAAAACTTCAAGTAGTAATTTTGCCAATCTAACTTTAATAGCAGCCTACCTACTAACTCCTACACTCACTTTGCTGAGTTTAAATAGCCCTCAAATTTACATAAATTATGGTTTCTCCTCGGGAAACGATTTTATAATCATAAAACAGAAAATAAATGTTTTACTTCAGAGGATTAATGAAACGCGTGGATAGGACCCATCACAATGTTTCAAAAGAGATGTTATACAAATGTATCCTCAAGAGATGGAGTGAGTGATATGTAAGTCCTAAAGTAATATTTGTAATGTTGTATGAGGTGTGATTTTGTTTTGTTTTAGTACTTATAAAATAAAGTTGCTATTTGTTGAGAAAGCGTCGAAGCTAACTTAAATTGTATTAAAAAACAAACCTATAATCATGTTCTCTCTAAAGGTCTTCTGTAACCAAAAATTCGGTGAATGTGGTTGTATTTAATAGAATAAATACTATTTAAATTCTAAAATTTATGCAGAACATTTGCATAAATTTAAAATTTCCAAATGTATATTTTTATTGTTTATGAAATAAAATTCTAAATCTCTTATTTCTTGAAAATTCTATTTGTGTATAATTTTTTCAAATTACTGATTAATAACATTTTTAAAGATATCTATTAATAAATCTTGTAGACACTTTTGTAGTTATGATTTATTTTTGTTTGATTAAAAATCGAGATTTACAGGCAAGTAAATATTGAAGATAAAAGATAATCAAGTATCATGGTTGAAAAGCATTTAAAACACCAACATTATTCCAAGGGGGAAAAAACGATGTGAATGACCATAAAGTTTTCAAGCAGATTCTAAAATAAATGAATTTATCACACTAACAAAAGATATGAATGCTTTTGATAAATTTAAACTGTTTGTATCAACCAAATTAAACCGTTCTCTCCCTTTTTATATCTACTATAAACTATATTATTGATAATAACCTCTTAACCGAACAATGTTTTGCCCGAAATACATCACAAAAAGGCACATTTATTAATTACATATAACTAAGCATAATGCTTAACACAATGATGAAATGAAAGAACTTTGCTTTAACTTCAAAATATAAAGTTTTCGCAGTATTTTTTGTTTAGTAATTGTGGAACTTAAAAAGCCCTAAGTTTTGAAATTTTATAAGTACACTCTTCATTTCACGAACACTAGTTTATATATTTAAAAGTGTATCCTATACTTGCGAAAAATTTCGTGTTTGTACCTATTTTTCAAACGGTTGAGGTTTTTGTGGGTGTGCACTTATACACAATAAGAATACTGACTGTAACTGATACTATTACTGTACTGACTGTACTGATATTATACTGATTGTAATGTAAGACTTACACAATAAGATGAAGTCTTACATTACAATCAGGACTGAAATCTATCGGCTTTTTTAATATCTTCCCATTTTCACTTCTGCTCAAGCAACAAACTGCACGTCGCCCTGTTCTTCATCGGAAGTGTTCAAGAATCTAAATCCCTACCTTCAAAGGAACATAACCGCCTTTACTTCAAAGAAAGTCACGGATGAGAAACATTTCAGTAACATGAACAAACTGCATCTCTTAAAAATATTTACAATAATAATCTCACTATAAGAATAAAAATCACGGGCAAATCAAAGATAAAACAGAAGAAAATATCAGTGCCCGTACATCATACGGGCAAACCAGTTGTGTTCAGCTGTCGGTAGCTCTTACATTGTACTAGCAAACCAGTTTAGGGATTAATAATAAGAATCATAAAGTTATAAAAATCCAGAGAATAAGATAACTAAACAGCATTCAATACAGATTAAATAAGTTATAGTTTATAAAAACTAAAACACACCTCTTTTATAGTTAATTGAATTAATTTGTAACTGAATCTTTTAGTCGCCAAATCTAGAATTAGGTACCAAATCTGGAAATGCGATCTAAAATTAGTCGTCGGATGTGGGATGGGTTCTGAAAATGGGAAATCATCCTGATGATCCTAATCAGGACAATTGAACAGAATTATTAAATTATTGTATTGTCATAGGTCCTGGACAAGTGAGCAAAATTTCGAATTAATCACATCTTTTAAAGCGGGTAAAAATTGAGTTTAAAAATTCCGTTACATACAAGTGAAGCTTACAAAAGTTTGTTAAAAATAAATCTTTCAATATAATATAGTTTTATATAATAATAATAAAACTCATTTGGTTATTTCAAGAAATATTCTATTTGAAGGAACCGAATTTAAAAAGTTATAAATAAATAAAATTAATCTTTCTTGAAATAAAAAAACGTACGTTTATTAAGCCCAGTAATAATGTATGAGGTATTAAAAGTCGGAAGAAGCAAATATTAATGCATTTGTTCACAAAATAGAATATTTTTAAAAAGGTGAATTAAGAGAATGAGAGGGAGGAGACAGAGAAACAGATATTATGTATCAGTAAAAATGAAATATTGTTGAATTATTGATAATAAATTATTTTTCCAAAATAACAGAATGAATTTGTTCGTTCAATAATCTAATCCATTAAAAACGATTATAAAACATATATTAAACATTTTAATTTAAAAGGAACTTTAAATTTCAGAAAACTTCAGGTTTCTACTAAACAAATTATGAAGTTAAGAAAAAAAAAAGACTACGTAAGATTTGAACCAATTTTAAACTCAAGTGCTTAAGATTATTAAAAAAATTATCATAGTTATAAATCCTAAGTATTCAATCAATTCTTTTGTGTTTGGCAATCTTCATTAATATATATATTTCACAACTTTTGAA
Organism: Trichonephila clavata; assembly: GCA_019973975.1. Lineage (NCBI taxonomy): Eukaryota > Metazoa > Arthropoda > Arachnida > Araneae > Nephilidae > Trichonephila > Trichonephila clavata. Next base: position 29,688 of record BMAO01036903.1, read on the forward strand.
AGTGAAAAGTCTAGAAAATTCCCATTTAAAGTATCGATAGGTTAACACTTCCCAAAACGAATATCTCGGAACCCAGACATTTCCCAAAGTTGAAAGTTCCCACACGAGCACAAAGAATTTCAATTCTGCATTTTTGGATGACACAATCGGCGAAAGAGACTTTTACCAGCGAAAAGACCTGAACTGTCAAAAACTCTTTGAAAGTCTCGCGTTCTTGCCACCCCGTGACAGTCCATTAATAAGAATGACGATGATAATCGGCAGTTTCCGAGGAGCGAACGTCCGAATGCCTTTGCTGGGAAAAGTTATGTCGGGCAAAAGAGAAGGAAAGTTTATCACAGTCCAGTGTCTCCTATACGTCATCCTAGAAAGCCGATTAATTACAGGGCAAGGGATGTTTAATGGGCGGTTTTGACAACCGCATAGTTCAAAAGATCAAAGGTTTGCTTCTTTGTTGTGTTATTATTTTGATGGAATGGGCGAAAAGAGTGGTTGATGGCGGGGGTGTTTTCGGGATGGTTCGGAAGATTGAAGATTCTGATCACGCAAGGATGCTTCGTGAAGTTTAGGAAGGGAAATTTTTGAAAAATTGGGAGGTCTGAATTCGATGTGTGTGGAATGTTTTTTATTACAGAAGAAAAGGGGTTGTTAGGTATCAGGCTGTATGGAATAGTGACGAACGGTTAGCCATGATATCTTTCGACCAGAGACAGGAAAATAGTCGCAAGAATATATAAAAGTTTCTTAATAAGTGTATATTACAAAAAAAAACATTATTTATAATCAGTATATTTTTTAAATGCCTCGCATGCTATTCCTCGTAAATGCAAAAAATTACAAAGGTAAATGAGTCAATTCAACGTAAATCATATGTACAAAGAAACTTGTATATATGATTTGTACTACGATAAAAAAAAATCATAAAGTGATAAGAAAAGGAAATACAGATGCTTATGAATACAAAATAAACACAAGCAAATTTTAAAAAATTGAAAGAATGCATTTGAAAACAAAAATGAAACGAATTGGAGTACATACTAATGTTGTCGGAGAAATGCTGAGCAGACATCGTAAAACAAACAAATTTTATGTATTTCAATTCTAGCTATTTTAATGATAAATACCAAATACTAACAAAATTAACAAACGAACCCTATCCATAATAGAAAAATATTCACTTAATTTTATCAGACAGTTTTTTTGCAAGACTACTCAGGTACCAACCCCTGAAAAAAACTCAGACATCGGCATCTCTAAAAAGACTTCGTATTTAGAATAACCAGCACTTAACTCTCAGATTCTGATAAATAACGTTTGTTCTCCACACATCATTCACTATTGCACCTTTCAATCATTATCTCTTTTCTACTGTAATTATCTTCCTTTCTTACTGTAACAAGATGTTTTGCAGACATGGACCAACTGGGCAACCATATTCTCAATTCGGTCTCAATACATCATGATTATTGATAAATTTTATTTTTCAAATGGTATTCCCGCACATATTTTCGATAAAATGGAAATTTTGAACGCTATGCCAACTGACAACAGGGACAAGACTGCATTATTATGCCATAATTATTGTCCGTTTCTAGACCTCAGCCTACTTCCATACTTCATTATTACTCATTCAGTCAAAATTTGGTAGTGGTCGAGTGGGTTTATGCCTAGGATTGCGAGATTGTCAAGCACGTTTATTTCTTACGGGTTACTCAAGTAGTATTAGATGCCACTGTACTTGAGTTCTTTATATATATTTTTATATATTCAAACCCAAGACTGGGCAAGGCAGACTCAGCTTTCCCTTTCTTCAGTGGGTTGATAAATGAGTAACAAACTTGCTTGGGAACTAAACACTGGGTGTTTCACGTCAGACTGTCGATCTGATTTGAACATCTGCTCATGCACATCAGTGCCCAAGGTTAGAAATATGCGATGTGCACAGTAGGGCTTGCCCCTCATGGGCTGTTGCGCCACTGAGTTAAGTTTAGTTTAACATACCACTGTTTCTTTAGAAGAAGATGTTCTAAAATCAGTTAGTCGTCTAAATATATCTAAATTTTAAATGAAGCGACACAATCATGAACTCACTAGATATTATTGAAATAAACAATATAAGTTTGCTCAAATTTTGAACATTAAGATTATAATTTTTACATCCCAAGCATTCAATGTAGGATCGGGAATCTTCAAAACTTATTGCACCATGCCATTAAATCTATTGAAATATGTTATGACCATAAATATCAAACTAAAGACAAGATTCAACTTGTGAGTTGCTTCTTCTTCGAAAGAATATGTATTTTAATTTTGAGCAGTATTGCAGTATAATGTCTCAGTTATACCTTGTTTCACGCGCACAAATAAAAATGTCAACGTTGGCAGATAAAATATTATGAAATTATTATAGAAACTGTTTTTGCACATCCTTACAAAATTGTAAATACCATTTTCCAATCTATATGTAAAAAAAATTATGCATGGATAAAATTTTGAAAAGTTCTATATTTGTATATTTATATAGTGACAGAAAAATTTTATTAGAAAATTAAGGCATCTATCCTAAGAAACACATCTAGATATGTAAATGAGACACAACCTAGTGAAAAAGATGAAATATATTTCTAACTTCCTAACTATTTGACATGATAAGTTTCAGGCTTTATTTTGCTTAACTTCTTCCAGGCTCATTTAATTTCTCGAAAATGGATTTTAAAAAATGTAAATATTTAATGCATATTTTCAAGCATAATAGCACTATTCACATACCGACTTTCTTAAAAATTGATGTAAAAAAACTATTTAAATAAATGAGTAATTTACCTGTAAAGTTGGCTTTCTGTGTGACAGAAATCATTAAACTTTGGAATCAGTTCATACCAACTAGAAATATAAAGCTTATAATTCCTAACTTTTATCTTGAATTACAAATTTTTATTTACATCATTTGCATTTACATTAATGATTACGAAGTTATGAATCAATGTTTGAACGGATATTATAAATTTGAAAACCCGTGCTGCACATAACCCAACATTGCAATCTAAACAGTTGAATCTTGTTTATATTCTTACCTTCTTATATTTATTGTTTCTTTGAGCAGCAAAAAAAAGCACTGTCGTGTTAGTTTAGTTATCTTCTCTGATGGGGGAATGTATTGAAGAAAGTGTCTTGCAGACAAGCGTGAAGAAGGGTGCTCAGAAGAAGGACGTCCACTTTTTGCAGAAAATTACATCGAGTGGTACTTTTAAATTATTAGGAACCATAAAAAAATCCATGTGAAATAATTCGGAAAAGACCAATTGCACAGTTTAAATTTTGACTGGGCCCGAGCTACACTCGGGATGAGCCAAGATGGTTCGTTTCGTCTGCCCGAGTTCAGCTCGGGGAAAGCCGTGAAAAGGGTTAATGTGTATCAACCTAGCTATTGGATGGTCTTCAGTTGAGCAAAGATTCGAAATCACGCCTCGACAGCACCACCATGAATTCATGGTCATGACCAATCGGCTACATTGGCCACTCTTGCGGTCTTTTGTAAAACTAATGGAAAGAGAGAGAGAGAGAGAGAGATTCAAAATAGATTTCCAATTTTCCTATTTAGGCTGCAAGAAATAAAGATGTTGTCAGAAGGAGTTCTCAGTCATTTAATTAAAGACTAGATTCATACAGATTTTACAACCATAACATTTAATCAAATGGGAAAAAAAGAAAAATCAGCGATATATTTGTATTTTTCTTCTATCAGAAATAATTAATTTCCGAAATATTTAATTATAAATTTTAAATATTGAACAATTATCAAATCCAAGAGCTTACTAGTATTATTTTTTAACCTTTATTTTTAATTTTTGGGAGTATATGTGGTTAAATTGCTTCAAGTAGCTCAACTCAGACGCTTTAGTGGTTTTAAAATTAAAGAAAATACTAGGGCTCCTTGCGTGAGATGCTAATTGAAAACGGTTACTTTTATTAAAAAAAAACACATAGATCTAAAGAAGAGTACAGAACGAAGAGAATGGAATATAGAGAACGGCTAAATTTATTCCACAGAAAATTAATCTTTTTCTCTCGATCCAATTTTAATAAGGAATCTCGATATATCGCTGCACACATGAAGACCAACATGTGAAAAGCTTTAGATCCATTTAAGCAAGATCGGATAAAGAGCAAAATCGAAAAAAGAAAAATTGGGAGAAAATCTAAATTAGATTCTCCGTAAGGCGAGACCTGCTTTTGAATCCTTTGATTAAAAACTTTGAAAGACTAACTCTAGCTGGCTTCCGACATTAGCATATCAATTGATGAGTGATACTCGAACGATTTTTTTTTGTCTGGGGGTGGGAGGGAATGAAAAAAAAACATTCTTAGTGTGAGGTAGCACATTTTTGTGTGTGCGGAGAAAATATTTTACGTTTTTTATTGTTGTTGCCAGTTTAATACAGTAGAATTTTGCACATGTTTTGTTACAATATTTAATTTAGTTTAGAAGAAATCTGCAGTTTTTATGCAAAATTGTTTGCAAATGTTTTCTGCTGTGTTTTTGTGTACAAAATAAACTCAATTTACCTTTGGAGTAATATGGATTGGTACAGGAAAAAAAATGGTTTCAGCAATATACGTGAGAAAGATTCAATATGTACCTGATTAGCATATAACTTTAAGCTTCTTTTGAACAATTTTAAGCTTTTTTTCTCATATTTGAATGGGTTTAGTTTTATTCTTTGCTGATGTATTTCTATTCAAACAGGTAACAGATTTTTCAATATGATATAAGAGAAAAATGTATTCATTTTAGCAATTTTTCCCTATAAAACTTAGTTTATTCTTATGCAAATTTCATATTCGTCTGAAATAATAATTTATAGAAACTGCAACCATTCTAAAAGCGAACTAAATCTCTCATATAAATATATAAGTGTACTGAAATTTAATGGAATAATTTTCTGTAAACTAACAGTAAAGAAAATTGATCGATTCTTATTTTGCTTATACTTTTCGTTTTATTAATCATGTACGCCTGTGGAAGTAAACTATTTTATGCAGATACATGTAATAGCATGATTAACATTTTTTAAATATACTTTTGATGTAATAATTTGATGCAATTTACTAGTAAATGAATATTTTATCGAATCATCTTTTATTTTTTTTACTGCTTGATATAAACTTTTTGATTTCCCTAAGCAGTCTCTTCATGATATCGATTATGCACATATAGGAGTGGCTCTCAAACATTCAATATTAGTGATCCAATATTCATAATTTTCATCGTGCCCCCTCCACACAATAGCAATGTATAGAATTCTATAATACTATACATTGATGCTATAAGCTACAATAGGATATAAACCTCTTGATTGCTACCCGCTTATATAAACGTCTCTCTCAGCTAAAACGTTTTTTTCCCTGGATGGATATATACGTTTGTCAAAAGTACGATAAAAGGTCAGAGCGTTTGCGAAGGATGTACTTAGTTCCGATTATTTGCTTATTTATTCCCCCCCCCCCTCGAATACATCACATAAGCACGCCTACAAGGAAGAAGTGGAAAACGGTAGCATTGGGGAGCGAATCGCGTAACTTTTAATCGGCAGTTGTGAGGGATCAATTATAAACCGTACAAATTACCAAGATAAGTATTAATTTGCGTATATAGTTTTATATATGACACAACCATGGAATCACTGGTAATTATTATACTTGTTCTTAACTTCGTATTGTTAAATTAATTACAAAATACACTGTGCAGTACTGATACTTTTATAAGTGTATTATACCAGTGTAAATGCGTATTGTATTTTTTATTATGTCAGAAGTATTGTTTGTTTGTTTACCTTCCGTAAATTATTATTTTTTTTAAATAATCTTTTTTTTCGACTTTCAATGTGTTTGCATATTTTTTGTAGAGTTGCAATGCCCCCCAAGGAGAGCGTGCCCCACAGTTTGATAAACGCGGGCATATAAGTTTCGTCAATGTCACAATTTATATTTTTACCTCTGTATCATTATAACACTGCGTACTTGTGAGCCTTAACAAATAGAGCAAATGCAAAATATGTTTTAAAAACTGTTTAGATGCTTGATATCAGCACTTCCACAAATTTGAAGAATCAGATTAAGACTATTTAAATGCATGTAGATAGTCATCAACTATTTTTAGAGGTTAGTTCATTTGTGAGAGAAAGATTATTAAAACCATTGTTGAAGGAAATACAGAGAATGATTTATATAGAAGAAGGAATGCTGAAATTTACTAACATTATAAGCTCATTGATGTAACTAAACTCTTTAAATTAAGTAGAATTAGATTTGCAAGGCATATTTGCCGCTTGGATATACTACCAGCCCAACATATAAGATCTTCAAATATAAACCTATGAACAGTAAAGGACGATCAAGACTTCCATGCCCGGACTTCACTAACACTGATTTTAAGACATTAAAGATATGGAACTGGCGGCAGAAAAACTGCTTATAAAAATGTTCCTGAGAAGGTCAGAACCATCCAGGAATGTGGGGCTAATGATGAACATGATGAAAGTATTACTCATTAATTACAAAGAATATCATCACTTAAATAACTGATGAAGTAAACTGAATATTGTTAAAAGTTTTTATGTTGTTGTTGTTACTTATGCCACCTGTCTGATGTAGTGAGATCGAAGCTCACGAAATTCATCATGGCAACGGGCTAGAGATAAGCCTGTCGTTAGCCGAAGCTTTGAGGCCATGAAGGTGACAGTTCGGTTTTGCTCACGATAGATGGCGAGACCATTCGGACCCACTGATTTAACGAGTAAGTACTCCGTGTGCACTCGGCGGATATTTGATGGCATCGGGCATCGAACCCAGGCCTTCCGGTCTGGCATCCGATGCTCTAACCACTAGGCTACCCACGGCCCAAACTTTTTTATAAACTCCTTAAAGAAAGTCTGATACAAAATACTAAGGAACTTATCGAAATCGGAAAGTTATTCTTGTAAAGTGAATTCCATCAACCGCATTTACAATCACAACATTTTTAAATAAGAATTTCAATTCTAAAAACGTTTTCAAAAGGCAATTTGACATGCAAAGGTAATTAATTTGATGTACAAGTATGACTTCTGAAATTATTTAATGATGCAACGTGTATTGTATGCGTTTTTCTGCATGCAATGTAACTGGGAGAAAAATTAGTCTATAATTATTTGCTGGGATCCCCCAAGTAAAATTAATTTATAAAAGAAATGAAACTACTTAACATAAACAAAGGTGATAGTAATTATTTTTAGAAAATAAAAATTACTTTTAGTACATAAAATTGTTGCATTACAAAAAAAAAGCATATGTAACAAAAAAATTATATTTTCAGTTTCTGTTGACTGCCGCCAAGATATAATGATGGCAAACGTAAAATCCAACGCCTTGTTCAAAGGGAAAGTGTATGCAAAAGGCAAGCCAATGACCTGCTCCACTGACATTAGTAACAGTGTGGAATTTTCTCTGCCAATTTCGTTGAATAGTCCTGAATGTGGAACAGTTTCCGAGGTAAGATTTTACTTAAATTGATTTTTAAAATTATTTTTTTCTAAGGCATCATATATTATTTTCTCAAATTTTATTTCATTTGCGTATGAATAATATTAAAAGTAAAGTTATTCAACTAATTTTAATGTTGTCTTTATATAATGTTTTTCCATTTACAAAGATGCGGGATTTATTTGTTATTTTCTGCACAACTTTCAAAAAGTAACACATGTGATTAATAGTTTTTTCAGGCAATGAATTAAGATTATATGTTTCATAAAAAAAGTACTTTCATTATGACCTATGAGCTTGACCTATGCTTTAGTCTTTTTAAATGAAATCAGTCGTTTTAGATACAGTTTCATAGCATTGTTTGCATAAATTGCAGTGACAATATATATTATATGATTCGTTTTCATCAGCATAACTTCATACTTCATAACTGATTTTAATACTATAAATAACTTTTAGTTGGATAAAATATTTTTTTTATCTATTAATGTGTTGGTTTTCGTGTATGTATAAAAGTTTCTGATTGAAAAAAGTTCTCCAAGAATTTATTTATGAGCCTTATGCATCTTATTTTTATTACTAATATTATTATTTATAATCAATTCCATACCTAAAAAACTCAAATAAAAGGAATTGAATCAAATCTATTTTTTTAAAAATTTGAAACTCTATTATCTTAAATTTTTTAAAAACATAGCGAAATATATTTTAAAAGCCATAAATACAGCTTAATTTTTATAGACCACCCTGTAATGGTTTTTAAAAGGAAAAACACACACAAAAAATACACATATTAGTTATATTTAAAATTATAAACAAGTCTTGTTCTTTTTAAATAAAAAATAATAAATTTATGAATATTTACAGAACTATGTATTTATTATAATTTAGTATTTAACTAAACAGTTAACATTACTGATACAAGAGGTCAAGAAACAGATAAATAATGACTTAAAAATGTTTATAGTAACTTGCTTACTTTCTAATTTAATATCTTAATTAGAAATCTTTTACTGCTTAATGTTTATAAGCTTATAATTCTATTCTGCGGTATTTGTTTCATTTAAGCGTAAACATATTACTCTCTGATCATTAATTAATATTTACTTTGAAGCTACCTTTTTTATATTGCCGCACCTGTCTTTTGATTTAAAACATCCAAATTGGTCTCCAATAATTAATTTGATGTATGAAGCAAGGTGTTAAGAAAAATAAATGTTATTTTGTTTAACTCAAATCAACGGCGCAACAGCCCATTAGGGCCAAGGCCTACTGTGCTCATATCAGAATACGTGGCCTTGAACGCTGAGGTGCATTAGCAGATGTCCTGATCAGGTGGTCAGTCTGAAGCGAGATCCCCAGTGTTAAGTCCCCAAACAAGCTTGGTACTCATTTATTGACCCACTGAAGGGATGCAAGGCTGAGTCGACCTTGCCCAGCTCGTGGATAGAACCCCGGAACTGTGGTGTGGAGGCACGATACGCTACCACTCAGCCACTGGGCTTCATTATCTTATTCACTTATGGTAATTAATGTAATTAGGGATGCATTACATTAAGAATTATCTTTAACTTTGCAATACGATTATAACTATTTTAACATTGCAAATGCAATCAATTTTTTATTTGAAATTTAAAATTTTTCATTTAATAATTAACGTTTAACATTCCAGCTCCTTTTCCTTGTTTTTGACGTAGAAAAAATAAAGATTGAGTAGCAAATTCCATCTTCTAAGAATCCTATATATAATTAAGATTATCTTCATCCAATATACGAGCGCCTGGATAGAATTAACGTGGAACCTGTTTTTGGACAGGAAATGTTTCAGTTTTCATGAAAATATGCAGTTTCGTAATTCATACATCTGTTTATAATATTGCACTTTTAAAAAATTAAAAATATTCCAAAAATAATTAATTTTTTATTTTAACATCTAAAAGGATAGCTGATTTAACATTACAAAGTAAGAGAAAATAAAGCATACACTTTATACTAGAAAATAATGGATCGACTGAGGCAAAAATGAGAAATAGGAAAAATCATACTGCTCACTATCTTTAAGATAGTGATATAATATTAATCTTGAAAATTTTTATACCTGAAAAATATCCCGACATATCATAGACAGCCTTATGTTAGGACCGAAAATACAATTAATCTAACCAGACGCGGTGCCTGATGATTCCATGTTGCAAAATTAAAAAATAATAATAATAATAATAAATAGATTTTCCGGTGTCTTTCTTATTATAAAAGATGAATTTTAAAAAAAAATTAATTCTACTTTCCAGAGAACACTATATGTTTTAAATCACCACTATTGCATTATCATCAATCCTATTTATCTTACCGAAAACTTGAATGTCCTTTCTTAATACGAGAAACACAGGGTATCACTTGATTGGATTCGCAGCTGCAGTGTGTATCTAAAACTGCTGCGCTTTCTTGATTAATTATTCCATCTTCGTCATTTGTACAGGGGTGGAGAAATGGTAGTTCTGATCAGAAGAGTCGCCTTAATTAAAATAATCTGCCTTAGTAGTACCAGCGGTTTGATAATGCTTTTCCAGTCCCTTGGGGTGAAAGATTCAATTCGTGGAGAATTTCCAACAAGTAACAAATCCTTGTTCTATTTCGTTGCCAGTGAAAGAGACTTGTTACGGACAGGATAAAAGATAAAGTTTTTGAACTTCTGGAATTAGTTGAATGTCGGCATTAATAAGCTCAGAAAGAGGGAATGATTTTGATATTTCCATTGCATTTAATTGCGTTTGTGAACTATCTCGTGAATGTGTTTAGTTCCGGTTATCGATACATTGAAAGATATGAAGGAGACACTTGATAGAATAACTCAGAGAAGAGAAAAATACTCATATGTAACTTAATTAAAATATTTTATGAATATTTTATTCTTTATTAAAAACAAATAATATAAAAAAATTTAGTCAATTCCTACTTAGGTCAACAAAGAAAAAATTTGGTTTCATTAATTTTTATTAAATATATATATATATATATATATAGTTACAATAAATATAAATCTGTATATACATATGACAGAATCACAATATTAAGTAACAAAATAGAAAGCGATTTTTATTGCAATTTTCCATTTTTCTTTCTGTGTATGGTGTTGGATTATTTTTGTTTGTTACCGTTTATTCATTAATTACATTTAATTATTATAATAAAATAGTATATTAAAAAAAATAAATCACATTCTCAGAAATTAGGCCATCCCAGGTGGGATTCCATCGTGCTACAGGAACAGAACGAGTAATTTTTTTTTCTATATATGCTGTTGGACTATTATTTTTGTTTGCTACTATTTATTCATTTTTTAAAATTTAATTGATGAATTAATATTTGAAAAAAAACTGTATTAACACCAAGTATCATCCACTACAAGTTTAAAAATATGTATTTGAACTTGAATGAATGAATAGAAAGTATTTTATTAACGATTGAAAATTTGAATAAGATATATATAAATAAATATATATAGGGAGAAAGTGAAATATAGTCGGAATTGAAAAAAAGAAACATACTTTAAATCATTTTTATGAAATTTTGTATTCGTTAAGTAATTGTTTTCACCTGTTATTTTTATTTAAGTATTTTTAATTTCGTATTAATTCAAATCAAGCCGCAATTTTTTTTCTCAGCGTTAATGTTACTGAAAATCAGGTGACTTATAATCGAAGACGGAAAAATTCGTTGGAAGGGGAAAATTGAGTATGATACTGATGGTTAGAGTTTGCAGGTTCATGCATTTGCTTAAAAGTTTTTAATACTTGTAAAATAGATTAATTATTCACTTCCCATTTGTTCTCATTGTAATTTTTTTAATATCGGAAGCAAATATATATAAACCATTTCACCCTATTTTTTATTTTTTCACAAAAACGTGATGATAATTTGATGTGTGGCTTAGATTCGACGGTGACTCAGATTTGAATAAATACGGTACTTGTATAAGAGTCTAAGTAAGAAAAATAAAATAATGATAAAATTTTCCTCATTTAATATTAAAATTATTCTGTGATTAAAGTCATTAATTTAAAAGTATAATTAAAATTTATTGAAACAAATTTTCTTATTCATTTAAGGCATCCAACTACCCTAAAATTATGAATTTTGACAGAAACTGACAAATGTTTTTGTGACTTTATTTTATAGACCATCGTATTTGCTTTAAAAAAAAAACCAAGTTAATTATTTTTTGTTCACTAGAACAAAAACTACAAGTGTTTTCATAAAAGCATATGCCATTACTTTAAGCAAGATGCCATACGTATTTTACTCGAAATGTGTTTTATTTTAAATACTTCAGACAGCGATTGCTAAAAAAATTTTGAAAATAATTAATTTAAACTTTTTGTGTATGTTCTGTATAATAATAGAAGTGTTTTAACTTTCATATGTATCAATCACTGTTTTATTACAAAATTTACAGTCCCTTATGTGATTATAATCACTTTTTATTTCAGTAATTTCATATAATAACTGAAATAAAGTGCTCTAGTTTTTTTAAAAATTAAAATATATCTTATCCTGAAGGTCCTTTCAAAAATGAATAACATAGTAAAACATTGAAAAACTGAAAGTAGTAATTGAAAAACTGAAAATTTGTCCATTCACTTTTGGTACATAATGAGCCGCGTTTGGGCTATTTTTTTGTAAATGTTTACTAGTTTTTTCCGTTATAGTAATAGTACTTTCTTTTTCTCTTCTTAATTTTAGCATATTTTTCTTAAAAATGTACTCAAGAAATCTAAAAACCACAAAAAAATCCCCATGTCTCCATTTAAAAAAAAAATGTCGTAAGTAGTGGATATCTTAAATCACTGCTTTATTTTTTGCCAGGGATTTTATTCATTGATTTTATTTTCTATGGGTTTTTTCAGGAATTCATTTGATTTGTTTTATTGCCTTTTTAGTGATAAAAACTGTTGAAAAACAGACAGATTTAAAAAAAAATCATTGCCCTTTACTTTTTTCTTATTTTTAAAAACGACAAACGTCAGTTTGATTTTAAAAATAAATATTTATGAAATAAGTACTAATAATTTAATTGTTAACTATAAATTATTTGCCCATTTTTAAAAAAAAATAAGGTTTGAAAAGATTTGTTCAAATTACCTAACCTAAAATATCTAATGTAAATTTTAATAAAATGTAATGCAAACTTTAATATTTTGAAAATAAAGGAGAAGTATATGTTAAAAAAATGTTTTGTCTTTTAGCTTTTTTCTTTATTCTTTAAAACGAGAAAGATCAGTTATTACTCAAAAATAAATATTTATAAAAGGATAATAATAATTTAATTTTCAATTATAACATTTTCCGCATTTTTTAAGATGGTGATTGCAAATATATGTAGTGAAAATCTAATATTCATTTTAATAAAATATAATATGTATTTGAATATTTGAATTTTAATTATCTTGAAAGAAATGGGAATTTTACGTTAAAAAAATCAATCATATTTTTAATTAAAATGAATCAAAAACGATTCAGTGTTTAAATTGTATTAAACCAATTCTACAAAATACACACAATTGACTAATTTTTTGTGACGCATAATTACTCGATAAATGCAACCATGTGTTTCAATCAAATCATTTCTGGTGTTTTGCTGTTACCAACTTTTAATTTTTGTGGAATCTTTGCTTATAAAAGTGCTTATTTGCCAACAATAATGATGTACATAAAAAATTATAGTTTAAAAAAACTAAAAAACAAGCTTTTATACTGAATTCAACTAAAAAGTAAAAAAAAAAATTCTTTCTAAGAATAAAATGATTAAATAGAAAATTAATGTCATTGGGGGTAAAAGCGTAGGGTGCTGTGTATCAATTGTTATAATTTATTACTTCTATTCCGAAATGCTGAGTTCGTGTAAATATGTAGTACAAAGCACCCCACGCTTTTACAACAATGACATTAATTTTCTCCTTAATCCTTTTATTCCTATATAAAAAATTATTTTTTTACTTTTTAGTTGAATTCAGTATAAAAGCGTGTTTTTTAGTTTTTTTTAAACTATAATTTATTTTTCATTTTTTAGTTCCATCTACAATAAAAGCGTGGTTTTCATATTTTTAAACTATCATTTATTCATTGTTGAATTTATCCTTGAGTTTGATATTTGGAGCCGGAATTATGTGGCTACTGGAATAAGTCTTGCTCTTTAATGGATATTAATTAACGGGTCTCGCTCTTTATTCTCTTCGTTTATGGGACTTGTTTTCGTTAACGATACGGGCTCGGAGGAGTCCCGTATCGTTATATTTCAAAGATTCCGTCTCTATACATACAGGTCAAACTAATAAAAGTGTGTTAAGAAGGAAAAGTTCAAATTATTAAAAACATTAATGTACCATGTTTTTTATAACGTACTAAAAAGTATAAAAATCCTACTTTTCCTTTTATTTATTCGTCTTTATTCACATTTCCGTACATTGTTATCCACTTCTGAGCCATGGTCCAAATTTCAAGTCTCTAGCTCATCGGGAAGTCAATTTAAAATCAATTACAAAATTCCATCCGGAGAGACATACAAGAGACGAGAAAAACAACAACATCATAACGTATCGTATTCAAAATGTATTGCTTTATAAAAACAAAAAATATTTAACAGTTAGAACATAATTTTTTTAACACGCAGGAGTCTTTTTTTTATTTCTATTTTCAGAAAAATGTTTATATTATGATAAGAAATTGCGACGCACCCACCTCCCCTTTCTTACATAAAGAACACACACTTGTTTTGTTTGTTTTATTTCAAATACTACAAGTGTACTCGATTTTAGGGTTACAAACTAAATCATTTAGTCGCTAAATGTGGAATTAGTAGCTAAATCTGGATAAGTATATGGAATTAGTTGCAAAATCTGGATAAGTATATGGAATTAGTTGCCAAATCTGAAGATGGTATATGCAATAAGATGCCAAATCTGAAAATGGTATATGCAATAAGTAGCCGAATCTTGAAGTTGTATACGGAATCGACGCCAAATCTGTTAATCGTTATTCCTAACGATCCTGATAAGGAGAATGTAACAAAATTATGAAATTATTGTATTGTCATCGGTCCTTGACAAGTGTGAAAAATTTCGAATTACTCTGACCTTTTAAAGTGGGTAAAAAACGAGTTCCAAGATTCCGTTACATGCAAGTGAAACTTATAAGAGCGTGTTACAAAATAATAAAATGCACTGGATTTAAAACGACTCGTATAGAGAGTTTTATAAAAGAAAATATATGTATATATGTTACCGTTAAAGTTTATAATTCAGTTATTTCATATAATAGCTAGGGACTTTTGAAATAACTAGACGTCAGTTAAAGTATATAATAGATGAAAAATTTCTTACTTTACCTAGTTATTCTATGAAATAACTCGGTATTCTATGAAATAACTAAGGATAAACCGTTAAAGTGAAAAATAAAAAATTTCGAAGATATTTTATAAATTGATCATAAATAGCTAAAATCGGTTTAAAAATACCTTTTATTTCTTTTGCGGATGAATAATTGATAAAAAATAAAGGAAATCATATGATAGAATTCATTATTGCTCATCATTAGTTAAACAGAAAAGGGAAAAAAGAATATATTGCAAAAATAGATTATATTTAAATATTATCAACAAATAAACATGTTGGGGAAAAAACTGTTGCTTCATAAAAACATTTTAAAACAAAAATGCAAGTGAATATTAATTTAAATTTCATGAGATACCTTTATTTACTTTGCATTATTTTTAAAGCAAGGATTGCTGTGGTGACACTTTGGATTGCACTACTTATTATTTTAGGATACTTTTTACTTTGTGACGGGTGCTTACGCGTTTCACTAACCTTCTCTCAAATTCTTTTAAGATTGTATTTATTTTAACCAATCCCCGCTGAGAGCTAACAGTGTGACTTATGCAAATAAGATAGTTTCGGGTTTAGCGAGTTCGAAAGAGATATAAAAGGGAGAAATGAAATGAGGAGAAGAGGATGACTGCGTGTTTTGATAGAGGAGTTAACTACGAGATTGATTAAGAAGGTGATTCTAGGAAATTAGTTTAACTAAGTGAAGTTTGTTAGCTGAAGGAAGATTATTGAAAAAGGTTCATTAATTCGGTTCGGACGTAACTGAAGATATCAAGGATTGAAGCCGCTCTATAGATCCTTCAAGTATTAAAGAATCCGGCCTTAAAAAGATATCAGGTCTGTTATTTTCATAAATTAGTTATAAATGCGTAGTTTGATTGTATGCGTTATTCTCCGTAGTCTCAGTTAGTGTTCCGTCGTTCATAATTGAATTCTTATCTCACTCCACTGTAATTTGTTGTTCTTAAGGTTTGATTAATATTTGTGTGTTTATCTATTAAGAAAGATTAATAAATGATATTGATTTATTAATTTAGTAGTTGTTAATTATGAATCCAACATATCCGAATTTAGATAATGTGCAAAGGGGAGTTAATAATCATAGGGGTAGTGAGAGACTACGACAACTTTTTTTTGTTTTTTTTGCACGAGCACTTTTTAAATCCTTGTCCAGTACCGCAACTTTGAGCTTTTGCAACAGATCAAAGCGTTGTGTCAATATTTGGAGCTTCTTCAATGGAAACTATTTCTCGCTGACATATACTGAACTGATACCTAGATTACAATTGTTTTATTCGACCATCTCTAGTTCCTAATCGGAAAAATCCTTTCAAAGCAGCTAGAACCGGTTCAAAGGACTTTCGAGTGCCGTATTTCATACTTTAACGATCAAGTAATCGTTATTCTATAAAATACTTAGTTATATAAATCGTAGAATTCAATAATTTTATATACTTTGTCCAGTTATTTCATGAAATACCTAGTTACTCTGTGAAATAATGGATTTCTCACATTAACGGTAGCACACACACACACACACACATATATATATATATATAGAGAGAGAGAGAGAGAGAGAGAGAGATATTAGAAGCAGGACACATCAAATAAAAGTCTAATGTACATTTGTTTTGAATTCAATGGGAACACGTGATTATATTTATCACGTGACCAGTAATGTAGCTGCCACCGTATCAATGATACGGGACCCCCAAGATACAGGGGCCCCAACATGTGTAACTACAGTCTCACTATAATAGGGCTTTCATCTCAAAAGGGCCTCGAAGGAATTTTGATACAGGGCCCATTTAGAATTAGCAACGCCTGTGAACGTGACCGCCATTAATGTAGTCAGTCTGTTGCAAATAATAAACGTCTTTCTTTTTTGAGGTATGCATTTAAAACTGTATTATAAAAGTGAAGCAAGAAGAAAAAGTTTATATTTGTTTTTGTGAGTTCTTGTAGCATTCACGTTGCCTACAATATTCCCAAGTCTCGAAACGAAGTTATTTTCGAAACAGTGATGGATAAATATGCTGTGCGGGGCTAAGGGAAAAATTCTCGTGGTCGGGAAATACCTGTAAGCTACCTGCCCATCCCCATGTAATATTTCTTGGATGAAATATTGTTATGGGTCAGGAGTGATATATCACTTTCAGTAACCCTCCACCGATTTGAAAGTCATTTGTCTAACGGTTGAAATAAAACTCAGTTGCAGCGAAAGTGAACGAAGTGTTTGAATTTGGATAAAAATTCCGTATGAGAAGAAATATTTTAATACTTAAGATATTGGGATACTGGAAAAAATGAAAGAATTAGTATTTTGAAAATGTTTTAAATAGAAATGTATAAGTGTCGCAAAAATAATATATAATAATCTGGATATCAAATATAGAAATACAACTTACGGTATATTTCTGAATATAAGCTTATCCATGTGTAAGTCAAAAGGGATTTTTTTCTTCACAAATTTATCCAAAATTCGAAACCCATATATAAGCCGAATTGAAAAAAAGAAGTTCCTGTAATTTTTAAACATGACGCCATGAGGACAAACATGTTGCCAAGGGGGTGAAGTGGCTGGAATGTTTTCAATAAAACTGCTGCTAAGTAAAGTACTAACGAGATGATAGTTTTATTTCTGGTTACACCCAATCTGCAACAAACACATTTTTACACCCGTTTGTAATCTTGTAAAATATCCATTCTACGCATAACTTTTCCGCCCATTTTTTCGTTTAGAAAATTAGGGGGAAGAGAAATTTGTATATGCAGCGCGTGATCGGTGAACTATGTTTTATGCCCTGGAGAAAAAAAGTCACCCGATGACAATTGCCACTCAGACATTTATTTCAATAAGAAAAGAGGAATTTTATGAACTGTTCGGGAATTCGGATTCGTATACTGACTTTTAAGGGTTAATGAGACTTGTTTTTCTTTTTGTATAAAAGACATTCAAACATCGTAAAAGTAAACAGTTTTTAATAGCATATGAATGGCTAACGGAAAATGTTGAATTAGCCGTTTTCACTGAACTAAGTTTTTCCCGAGATGTGTGGATAGATATACTAGATTATATTAAGTCAGTCAACATTTGAAAATTCAACAATTCACGGAATGATGTTACCTGAGATATAAAAATTGACAGACATGCTTAGAATGGCATGGGGTTTTATTTAAAAAAAAACATGGCAAAAACAGGTTGACAAATGGCGCTGGACAGCAAAACGTCAGTGACACCGCTTGAAACCCTTGTATAAAATCAACTTTAGTCAGAGAGGTAACAGATGCACCAGTAGTTGCGGGATGTTCTTTTTACCAGAAAAAGCATTGTTGATAAGGCTGTACGATTAGAATACAGAATTTTTATTTCAGTTTTACGATTCTATTACCATAAGAAGGAAGTGAAATATCACTTCCTTGCAACGTTTAGTTAGGATCGCGTGCTGAGCCGTCACTTTTGTCATGCTTGGCCATCCAGTTCTCTAAACCTCAATCCATGTGATTTTTTGTGAGGTTACCTGAAGTCCCAAGTCTACCGTGATCATCCGACCTTATTAGGGATGCTAAGAGACAACATCCGGCGACAATTTCTTGTAGTGTGTTGTTGTTGCTAATGCCACCTGTCTGACGTGGTCAGATCGATGCCCACGAAATTCAGCTTGGCAATGCACTAGCTGTACGACTCTCGTCAGTCGTAGTTTTGAGAACCAAACAGGGGACAGTACATTTTGGTTCGACTCCACTCCAATTTTGAGGAAGAATACCTTGGAAGTGGTCAGAGGCCTCTCATCTCATTTCCCCTTCTACCAACCTCACGAGAGAATTCGCAGCTCTAAGGCCATTTAGAGTAACCCCCATGCTGCAAAGGTACTATACATTTACAAACATCTTTGTCTTCTCAGGCGTTCAACCCCAGACCCCAACGACACAGCAGTCAGGTTCACAAACCGACTTTCTTACTTTTACCTGAAAAAAGTGCTGAAATTTTTGGCTTATACATGAGTATTAGATAACTAAACAGCTAAACTAATAAAAAAAAGACTGAAATAAGGAAAAACAATTTTTCTTGTGGTATTGTGTCAATTTCGTTATTTCGTTCTAAATGTAATTTTCATCATCGTTTTTTAATAAAATTTCTCATTTATCCATTCAGAACATTCCTACAAGTATTAATTAGAATACATACGTTTGGAGTTTCTACTATCTTTGTTAACTCCATTGTTTCATCTTAGAAAGGAAAAATCATCATGAAAACCTTTTGAGTCAAAGAAAACAATTATGTAGCATCTATCGTAAAGCACACAAAGAATAACAAATAGTTTCATCTTCAAAATAAGGATTATTCATCGATATAATGCTTACTTTGTGTCACTAATGTTAAAGATGATGATGGTCAAAGTATCCTCTATAAAGCTTTGTTTGAATATAAAGTTGTTAATTTAAATTTTATGAATAACTAACAGATAACAAAAGAGGAAGCATTCGTGAAATAATGCGTGCATGGGAACATTGCTACTTAGTTAAATTCTGATGTTCTGATGTGATTGCTACTTAGTTAATTCTGAGCAAATAAGCGTTTATTATGTAATTACTGGGTTAAAAAACAAAAGTAATCAACAAATCACGTGTAAATTAACACATTTAATAACATAAACGTATCAGTTTCAAAGGATGGATACTTAGACGGTGCAAGAAAATTGAAAGTAAACATTTAGAGGAACAAATTAAAACAAATCAGCTTAAATGTATTCCCGGATTGGACAGCGAGACAGGAGATGCAATCCAACTCTTTCTGACGCTAAAATCAGTGAGTTTCAAGTTAACTCTTCTGTTACAAATCTATCCATATCTTGGTGGCATCTACAATTCAGTCTTGGAAGTATAGAGTGCGTTGCAGATATTTCTTCAATCAAATTCTAAATGAATTGTTTTTATTTATTAATTCACTTGCATTTAGAAACAACATGACCTTTTGATAATTTACTTTGTAATTTTGAGCCAGGGTTACTTGATGAGAGAAGTGTCTGAACCAACACCCAATTTTCAAAACTTCCACACCACGTCAACGTAGGAAATCGAGCAACTAAAGATTGTTCATCGTGTAGGGTCTCGAAACAACGATTCGACAATACTTACAATAGAAGTCAAGGAGCTCTTGTATTCAACAAGTTAATTTACAAAAAATCTTAGATGTAGAAAGAATAAGATTGCTTCAAGAAAGAAAAAAACGATAAAAATAAACAGTAAATTAAAATTAAAATTGGGGCTTAAATTTAAAAATTAGTTTTATATCTATATTGGGATTTAAGTTAAATTCAAATAATTTCATATTAAAATCATCTTAATACATAAATTGTAACGGCCGATTTGTTACTTATGTTTAAAAAATGTAACTGAATTATATTTATTTATCCCTTAATTTTTCTTTTTCCACTCTTTAACTCATCTAATGCGTCTTCCAGACATCTTCCAAGAGAAATCTTAAGTATAAAAATTAGAAGGAGAATCTCATTTTTCAGTTCTTAATCTCTTTGTATGAGTGAACACTCAGAAATGATAGAGAAGTTTCCTTGAATAATTGAAATCGTCAGAATGGAATGAAATTACGCTAAATCAAATCAAAATTTTAGTTCCAGATTTTAATAATTCTCCTAATATCCTATATACTCATTCAACAATTATTTGATTCCTTGAATGAATTCTCGATAGAAATAAGAATATATATAATTATATATATATATATATATATATACATATATATATATACATTTCAATTTATCTAAAGAAAGAATAATTGAATATAAAGTGCAGAAATGATTATACAATTATTTATGTTCATAAAGAATTATTACAATCATTTTTAATGGCTTTATACACTATTTCTTTCCAAGGCATTTAATGGATTTTATTATGATCTAATTATGTTGAAATTTATATATAAGAATATTTTTGAAAATTAAATTAGCAAAATTTCAAAAAAAGTAGTTTTTCAAATACACATTCTAATATTTTTACAGTACATTATTATGTATTCATGATCCAGTTTGAAAAAACTATAAGGCGAAGTTTTTCAATAAATACATTTAAATAGATAGATAAACGTTGGATTATAATTCTTCAAGAAAGGTAAAGGATGTTTTTTTTTTAGTTTAAAACTTGTTAAAATGGATTTCTTTTTAATTTCTTTTGCCCATTAACTGGAGACCCAAGAAATAATTTTCCCCGTCCAAAATGAATCTATAAATTTTGCAGGAAATACCTTCCGGTATTTATCTGGAGATTTTTATTTCACAAAGAAATACAAACCAATAACAGAAAAAAAAGTTTTTTGTTTAATATTGTTTTTCTTACAGTTATTTCAAAGTTTAATGTTTTGTCATTTTATAGATAACGGCCATTAATTTTTCGTTTTTCTTTCCTCTGTAGCAATAATTGAATTCCAAATTCTTTAAAATTCATTTCCTCTCACATTCTAAAGAATAAAATAAACATAAAACGGTACTTTACTTAGAGATATCTATAACGCGTTCATTTTAAATTTAATTTTTTTTGTGCTTGTGTAAAAATACTTTTTTTCATGGTAAAAGTGATATTTTTATTTAATATTTTTACACAAGCTATTTACTGAAATGTAACTCTCAAGAGTTTTTCGTATGCAGAAATTTTATTTGTGTGTGTACAATTAATTCCGTCCGGAAATGTAATATGAATAAATTAATTGAAACTTCCCCCCCTTTTTGAATAAATTCATTAGAAAGAGAATTTGAAATGGTTGAGAATTTTACGTAATGTATTTCTGAAACAATTTAAAGTAATTTTTCCTAATATCTTTTCATTTATAATTTACTTATACTTTCCCCGTATATATCTACTTTTCTCTATAATTAGATTTATCCTTTACCTTCTTTGGTTTTAAGTGCATACATTTTAAGAAGAAAACGGAGTATTTTAGCAGAAGGATAAAAAAAAAAATTCACAAGCTAAATAAAGACATTTAAATATGCAATCTAATCGTGGCAAACTTAATTAATCTAAAATTTAATTTTTGTGAATTTATACAAAATTTAAAAATTCTATTCTAGAAAATTTGAATTTTTTTCATGGAAATAAATGCGTCTATTTTTTTAATGTTTATTTATACTTCAATCTAAAATTTTCTACACTCTTAATAAAAATTATTTAGAAAAAACATAAGAATACTTATTACATTTAAGCATATTAGCACGGTTTTATGAACATTAAAATTGTCTAAATATACTTAAAATGCAATTAGAAACAAACAGATATAACGAATTGTAAGAATCATTTGAATCTCTATCTTTATATTTTTTTTATGGACAGTTGCTAAAATACTGCTAAAATTAAAGCTTTTTCTCAGGTGTGTTAATAATATTTAAACATGTTGTGTCATTAAGAATCAAACTCATTGGCGTAGCTACCAATGGGCTAGGCGGTGCCGTGCACCGGGGCCCACAAAATCTGAGGGAAGGAGGTCTCGGATCCTGACCAACAAGCAAGCCGAAGTTGTGATAATTCTCCCAAATTTAAGATATAAATATAAAATGTTTTAAAAAATATAACTAGGATTATGGAAAATCAGTTGAAAATTATTTTTAACTTGTAGGGATTTCCCCTAAATTATTTCCGTTGTTAATTTAGTGTCAACTAATTTAACTTTGAAAACTTTATATTATCTTCAATTTTTTGCATTTTTCTGTAAGCTGTTACTTGAAAGTTCCATGAAAAATCTTACCATAATTACTTCTTAAGAAACCTACACAAGAAGCAATTCTTTCCTAGTTATATTCTATTTTTAGTAACATGGAAAGCTAATTTTCTGTTTCAATATTTCGCAATCTTCTCGTATGTGATGTAATGAATACATTGATGTAATCCCTCTTCCCATCCTCTGCTTTTTTGTCGATGTTTTTTTAAAAAATAATTATAATAATATTGTATTGTATTTTTTTGTTCATGCATATTGTTTGCATCATTTCCTGTCTATCTCGGTGGACTATTTTGTAGCTCTAAGCCCTCTGGTAGGTGAGTTCGATTCGCCCAAATAAATAGTCAGAGATTCTCCAACGACGTTTTGTAGCGTAGCATTACGTTTCTTCTTCCTTTTAACGTCAGTAAGTACTCGAGCCCATACGAAATGTATTGCATAGATTATAAAACTGAAAATAGAAATAATAAAAAAAAAGAAAAACAGTGATGCGTTTCAGCGCAAACAATGTCAAGAAACATATTAGAAAACACACATTGTAGCTTTGTATATTAAAAATATTCTTATAATTTTACTTGATAATATCCAACCAAGATAAGACCCTCATTTTTTAGTACCAAGGCATTTGATACCTAGCTACGCCACTGAACACAAACTACTTTTTTAATTAATTGAATTTCACCCTTAGGTGTAATACTTTAAAATTTAGAATCTGCCAAACTGATAATATTACTTAGATAAGAATTAATCGAGTAAAATCTATAAATTTATAGACTTTTATCTTTACAAAATTTGAGTAATTTCAAAAATCGTTCATTTTTCTCAACTGGTCTTCTGGCGAATTTTTTCCTTAACTTTTCTTATATAATGCTAGGGCTATTCATTTAAACGAATATATTTTTATGTATATGTTTATGAAGAAAAAAATTTCGGCTCAGATTTACTGTTAACGGAAATTAATTTCCATTCAAATCGATATACTATTATAATTTATATTTATATATTTCTATTTAAAAATCTTTATAACAAAAAAAATAATTTAATTATTTTTATATATTCTTATTTTAATAATTTTATAACAATTATATGGAATTTCTATAATGTTTTTATGTTGCACTAAAATACAGTCAATGTGAGGGTGCATGTCTCTACAATGTTTTCTTAATTTTGACTTGCAGCAGAAATATATGAATTTAAAATACATTTGTGGTGGTATTCAAAAAATAAAAATCAGGAAAAATTAATAACTATCTGTAAACAATTTTCGACATTTCTATTTATTTTTAGAAACAAGAATCGATTTTATATAAAAATGTATTACTATTTCCTTCATGCTAACTTAAAATCTGAAGATAACCTTAAAATCTGCTTATTCCATACCGAGTTTGGAGTTAAAGACAATGGTTATAGTCAAATTGGTTTCGATTTTTTTTGTGTGTTACTATAATTATAGCGTTATATTTAAGCAC
>BMAO01036904.1:0-18594 GCA_019973975.1 Trichonephila clavata
AAAAACAGCGAGCGGATATATATGAGGAATTTTCAACAGTACCAGTTGGACATTTGGTACATTTAAAGGAACAAACACTATGAAAATCTGACTATCTCCCTGATCAAAAATTCAATGTACCGATCATGGTTATCTTCATGCTTCTTGGTCAACAAGGCAAATATACAAAATTTTTCATGCTTCTTTTGTGAATGGGGAAGCCGTGATAATACTCAACACACGGTCGAAACAGAATGGCCGAAAAGAAAATCTAAAATCCAGCAGTAAAGAATGCGATTCTGAACAACTTAGTTGAGCCGAACAATGTACTGATAACCCCTCTGTATATACTATTAGGTGTAATGAAGTAATTCCCCAAGGGTATTTTAGAAGATGATGATTGTTTCAAATACCTTAGCAAGAAGTTTCCAGGTTTATCCGAAACCAAGTTGAGAAAGAGGGGATCTTTGTTGGTCCAGATATCCGCAAGTTTAAAAAGGACAAAGAATTTGAGACTTCCATGACAAAAAAGGAAACAGAAGCTTGGGTTGCTTGGGTCAAAATACATTTCATTCAAACCTGCAGGCCTTACCCCCGAAAATTTAGGATAAGTCTTAGAGGAATAGGATGAAAGGTTCCACTAACATACCAAAGATATGGAACACAAATATTAAAGAAGAGACGAAAACATGCTCACGGACCGCTTTTGGGTGTTAACACGAGATAAGCCCGAGTTTGAATAGGAAAAAAAAGAACGTCAAAAAGAGAAGTTTCAAAGGAAATAGAATACGCATTGAAATAGAAGCTTTGTTTTGTTTTGCTTTTTGTGGATTTTAAAATTTGTTTTAAACTTTCATGTATACAGGCATAATATTTGCTTCTTTTGGTCAATTGTTTATTTTATATAAGTTACCTTAAAATATTTCATTAAAATAGTATGTCGATGATTTTTTCTAGAAAATGTTCCAAAATCGGCTATAAAAAGTTTAAACTTCAAGGAAACTTTTTGTTTTTCTCTCAACCAGAAACAATTTGTGAGATATGGCGACAGTGGTTTTGATACATATACTGAAAAATCAACTTGCCTCATTAAGAATCGATGTTCATATAGATTTAACTGAATAAAAAGTACTGTTTCTAGTTGATAATGCTAAAATATTCAAGAGAATTCCTTCTTAAATAAGATTTTAGCAAAAATATCGATATCGAGTTTATAAAAAATTCTGATGTGATGGAAAACAATGGTGGCCATTTTTAAAATCATTTCTCTAAATTACATAAAAATTACCTAAAACTTCTTTTGTACTTTTCAAAGTCTTTGATTTCGCAGGCCTGTGTAACTTTCGTGTTTGTTCACAGTGTAAATTAAAGTCAAATAAATTATTTTGTTTATTTTCATAAAGATTTAGTTAGTATGAATATGTTCATATTTTTTTCTGTATATAACATTTTATTGATCTAAAATAATAAAAAAAATTTAGCAGCTATCACGTATTAATAGTATGTACAATTTTCAAAATACTAATTTCATCTTACAAAATTTTTGCTATAAAAAGATCTAATTTTTAAAAAAAAAAATAAATCAGATGACGAGAAGTAATTATATTGTTTTATACATGAAAGAAATTTGAATATGGATAGTTGTGAATAAAATAAAAAAAAATAAAGTCAAAATAATTTCACATAAACTAAAATAATTTCAATTAATATTTTATTTTATATTAAATATTTGTAGTTAAATATTTGTTTCACTATAAAAATTGTTATAGTATATTTTAAAATGCACAACTCTGTTTTTCCGCTTAATATATTAAACAATGCATATTTTAGTGTTTTTTGTAAAAAAAAGTATGCAGACTGTAATTTGTAAGCTTCATTTAGTTTAATTGTAATTAATTACGCCTCTTTTTGTGAATTACAAATTCGGAGAAGCTAATGAAACTTACAACGAAAAGTTTTTGGCTTAGTTCAAGGAAAAGAGTATTAAATTTAAGGTAATTAGCACAGCTTCTGAGAAAAAAAACCCATCAGTGTACAAGCGAGAACTAATGGTACTTATCACAATTTTTAAAATTTTTTCTCTTCTGTAATGTGGTGGTTGATCTTTTGCAAACAACTATTGAATTCCTTTGTGTTAAGTGTGTTCCTAATCTTTAAAAATTAATTTAAAATTAAAGTAAAATATTAATTTATAAATCTGGGAGACCAAAAAAATATAATCTTACTATGCGCAATTGTTTGTTTTAATGAATATAAACCTTTTGATAGAACATATAATCTTCAATCTCCCTTCACAGACATTGAAATAATATTAAAGAAGAAAGAAAAAAACACACAAAACACAGACAAAAACATAACACATTATAAATAAAACTAGAAATAGAGCTGTGAAACATTTAAAATGAACAGTTTTGTAACTTGTAATCGAATTAATATCTGAAAGAATAATTGTATTAATTGAAGCTGTAAAACACCATTTTTAAAATTTATTACTTTGTGTTACATTTATTAACCATTCGACAAAGGTCACAAGTAACATATTGAACACACAATATCGAATCACAATCTGAAAATAGTATGCTTTCCTTGATTTGATATTTCAGATAGAAACCTTCACTCCATAAGGAATTACAGTGCAGATACAATACACTATCAGGTGCTGAATTTACTCAGTATTATGTTTACTAGGGCCCGGATGGTTTGAAACCATGGACTTATGATCTTGACATGAACTCGATCTTATCACCAGTCTGAAGTGTTTTTTGTGTTAGTTGAAACACATTAAACAAATTGTTTACATGTTGAAATTTATTTTAGAAAATGTTATAATTTGGCAAGAATATTATTAAAAATTCCCAAAGTTGGTTAAATATATTTCAATTTTATGCAGTTACTCAAATTAAGTCAAGAATCAGAACGTGTAAATGAACCACCTTTAAAGAGCATGTTACTGAACTCATAAGTAAAATCTAAGAAAAGGAACCAATAGATTTCTCTATAGTAACGCCGTTCCGTTGGCGAGGAAAACTAATGTGTGAAGCTTTTTACTGACTCAGATAAAACATGTCCTAGCGGGGGTGTTTGGTCATCCTTATAGTTCTCGCAGAAAAGCGAGCTCATGAGAAATTGTGTAATCTGATTAAGAAAAGTAAGTTGATCTATCTATGGCACCCCAATGGATGCTACGCTCTTCCATAGTGCAACGAATATGATTGGAAGAACAAAAAAACGAGTGGCTCGAAGCATCGGTTGGCAAGCTTTGAAAGTTGTACAGTTCACTTCCATTTAATTACAACAGCATTCCCTTATCAACAAGGACCATTATCTGCTGAGCGGGTGTTAGTTGCTAGTACACACTGTGTCTGTCAAGAAGAATGCTGCTAAAAAAGTTGTACCAAAACTTCCGCTTGTGAGGGTGTCAGATTATAGCTATGTGTCCAACGAACAGTATGGGGTTATATTCTGCGATGTGTGTTATACAATATTTAGCAATGACAAACTCCATGTATGAGTTTGGCTTTGATGTAGTGACCAAGTAACTAAGAACTGAAGTATTTTGAAAAGTGTAAGATGCAGGAGCAAGAGACTGTCTCACCAAAAAGATTTGAACACTCTGTTTTCATTTGACTATACAGCCTCTGTTAAATGGTGACATCTGCACGTACTTTACAAGAATTCTTCACGCAAGTATTGGCAAAGTTTATTTGAGATGGCAGTCACCCATTCCATGAAAGAAGAAAGTTATTATTTGTTGGAAAGTTTGCATTGGAATTGCTGTTTTACAAGCCATCTTGAAGCTGCATTGTAATGCGTCGAAACTTCAATTTAATAAAGAAACAGAAAAATTTATAGAAATAAAAATGCTGAATTATATATTAAAAATAGCATTAAGAATAGAGAAAATTATTTTTTTTTTTCATTTTCAGACATTACTTTATTTTAATGAAATAGAATGAGTTGTTTTTTATATTCTGCTTTCAAAGAGTTCAGAAGTTTTTTTTAATGAAAATTCAATTTAAGTTTTTACCTCCACCTTTTGATTTTAATTGCTTCATTTAATTCTCCATTAAAATTTTTATTTTGCTGGCCTTTCATTTATTTATTTATTCATGTGTCTAGCTATTTTTAAAAATAATTTTTATTCACAGCTATTTTTTTGTCTCTAAAAATGATTATGTAAGCCTTGAATAAAACCGAATTAATAAAAAAGTGTTTTGTGGAAAAACTTTAAATTAACAAGTTTAATGGAATGTGTTTTAGCTTTTTCTATTGTGTCTGACAAAGAGGTGGAACAAAATTGAATTACTACTATACTTCCGCATTCTAAAGCAAATCAAAAAAGGGGAGGGGGGGGGTGGATCCCGAAGCATTTTTAAATGTATCTTTTTTTTATCATTGCTTCATAAATGTTCTTAATTTTTCACATATATTTTCATTTTTAATATTTGCATTATGTATAAGGCAGAGATGGTCAGGAATATTTCAAAATGTGTTTATTCGTTAAACTTTTCATATTGCTTTAAAAGTTAAGCTGCTTTGTTCTATCATATATCCTTTGCAACATATCCTTATACAATTTAAAATTGAATTTAAAACAAAGAAAGTTAATCTATTTTAAGAAAAGATTACTTATTAGAACGAATTGACATCGTCTTTTTGTATTTTTAGATTACATTACTAAGCCATTCGAAATTAACTAGAATAGAATAAAATAACTAAATGCATTACTTAAATAACATTTATTCCTTAAATTGTCACATGTTGTTTTCGAGACTATTGCGCTTACAAATCTATCCTCACCATAAAAGAAATTCCTCCTCCGACTTATCAACCCATCAAATAATATTTGGAATAATAACAGGGGGTCACTTTCACCCTGTAATTAATAACATTTGCACTAAGTTAGCATTAATTTTTTTATTACCATGGTAGCAGTCTATTAGACTAGTGGTTTTCCTACTTTGTCGACTCATGAATCTCTTGAAGCTATAAAGTTTCTCCAGAAAACCCCATAAAAGAGCTCCTTAGAAGAACATATCGTAAAATAATATTTAAATTCGCTTAGAATGTTATGGGTACTTCAAGTAAAGACAATTAAACAAATAAAGTCAGGGCTTCTTTTTCGCTGAGGTACGTGGCTAGGACGCAAACGATTTCGAGGCGTTAAATTCTCGACTTTACAGATTATTTTGTCATTTACTTATAGATGAAATGTATTAAGTGATCATGTGCAAAGAAATAAAGAACCATTGAAATTTGTACATAGCCATCTTGTGTTGAAGTTGTTGTCCACTCATGTCCATAAATTAAGAATAATTCAGTCACTCGGAAATGGAACTCTAATATATATATATATATATATGCACTTTATTATTCATGAATAATACATTTGATAAAGTTAATTTTTCTAGTGTTTTAATAGACATTTGTCACTTTTTCCTGTTATGAATGTAATAGTTAAGGTATCCTACTACGTTGAAAATGTCATTTTCGGTCAAAAACCGCATTTCCTTTTTATTTTACCATTTTAAAGTTCAAGCAATTAGCTTTCTAAATCTGTCTTTGTTTTGTCTGTGCGATAATTAGAAAAAAAGTTACAGATGTTTAAAATATTTTTACAGCTGTCATTCGAAACCGGAAGTGGTGAAATCGAAACCGGAAGTTGTCTGTTTAACATGCTTTTTACCGATAATTTTTGCAGTTTCAACCCATTATAATTTTAAAAACTATTTCTGACAATTTTTTTAATTATTTAATTGATGGGCAACAATTTCGATCTTTTAATTCGACTCTTGCGATTGGCAACATTTGTTTCTTCTGACCTCACATGTTTTTGTTTTGATTTGTGCCTTACGAATTTTGATCCTAAATTTCTTCTAAAAACTTAACTTTTTTCGATTTAATTGTACAATTTTTGATCGTTGATGGTTTCTAGACATTCTGCTTTTAAAAATTCAAGTTATAATGGTTCATAAAACTATAAAAATAACTTCTTGAAAATGCAACAGTGGACTGATAACAGTAGATTGGTAACAAAAACATTGGAAGTAGCAAATATTCAAACTTGTAATGAACAAAAACTGGATTCACTGAAGAATTTTTCACAGTGCAAAGAATGTTTTAATGGAATATTAAGAGGTTATGGAATATTTTATTTAAATATTTTGGGAAGTATATTTTTCTCAATTTGTGTTTCTTCAATTGTTTTGAGAAGAATCTGTACCTGCATGAAGATTACTTGTTTGGACTGACTTCTAATGTGACTTTAAAATGCTCCAAATGTACTTTTATTGTCAATTTTTTCAGCTACTAAAAAGCTTAAAAACCAAACTTCAATTAATTTGCAACTTATTTGTGGAATGTGAGTTATTGGAAGATGACATTTGTCTGCGAAAAAGTTACGTGCTAAGCTGAATATGTTATGCCGTATGGCAAAAAGAGCATATAGACTTTGTGAAAGAAATATCTTGGCTGCTGCTACATCAACGGCTAAAGATGTCATGAATGCTGCTGTGTTGGTAGTAAAAAGCATTACAAAATGTTCCAACACGTCAATTGGAGAATGTGGAATATCCGTTGACGGCAGATACATGGACATTCTTCCCTAAAAGTTTCTATAGAAACTTTATCCATCGCCACTGGGAAACTTCCAGATTAGGAAATTATGTCTAAGTTTTGTAGAATTCTAAATGTCTAGTCGAACATGCGTGTTCCTGCATTCATCTGGTATTTACTTCAATCATGGAATCTGTTTGTGCGTACAAAATCTTTGTGTGATTTTATACCACGAGATCTTAAAACAATGTTGATTTCTATGGTGTGTGATGGTGATTCCCAAGGATACATTTTAGTTAAAGATCTATTTGATGTCAACAGTGTCATAAAATGAGTGCCTAATATACTTCTAAGAAAGAGTGAGTATTCGGCAAAGAAAACTTAGAAAAAGCCAGAAAAACCTCGGTGGGAAAGAAAAACTTTCCAGTGTTATGATTAATAAAATTCAAAACTATTATGGCAGTAACACCAATCACGTCAAAGCTCTGCTAAGTGTGGCATTTTTTCTCGGTGGCTCCATCAGAGAGATACCCATGTATGCACCATGCCCAAATGGAGCTGAGAGCTGGTGTGAGTATCAATGAAGAATAGCCACCGGAAAAAATATATATAAATAAAGTTGTAAGCCTTTTCATGAAACTTTTAAATATTGTTAAACCTGTGTATACAAAGTTGTTTGATAAGCAGTTATTATAAAATTGCCTCCACGGTGTGACACAAATGTAAACAAATCATTTAACGCGTTTTTTTGGCAAATTGTTCTGAAAGAAACTTTTATTGAGCTGAAAACATTTTCTTTGGGTACCCATATTGCTGTCATTATTTTTAACAAAGCTTTTATTTGTTTGTTTGAAAGCTTTTGGCATAAATGCAAATTATTATACACTGCGTGATGACAGATTTCTTCCCATCATTCGCACAGTGACTCGAAACAACATTCTTTGCCTTTTTAAAAATCAGCCAGAAAAAAAAATATAGGGCCCAAAGAAAGTTAAAATTTAATAAAATAGCAAGGAGTGGAGGTGTTAAATATAAATCATTAGAGTTTTAGTAATATACTTGTGATATTTTGTTTTGAAATTACATTTATAAAGTTTAAATGCATTTTTCTCAAAACTGTTTTTTTGTAAATTTCTTGATATTTCAAATGTGATATCTAAAGAACCAATAGAGATACTTGTATGAAATTTTACACAAATGTTATTAATAGTATTATCTAGAGGTTGGACTAGCAGCTAAGAAATTGAACAATTTTTAGTGATTTTATAGTTGGATTTCCTTATAAAAGTATCGAAAATTTGAATGAAATTCATAGGTTGTAGCTTCGATTAGCTATAACTTTTGATTAAAAGAAAATAATTTAAAACTTGTAGTACAACCTCTAGAAATGTGTTTGAAAAATGTGCTGCAGCAATTTTTTTTGTAAAATATAAATTATTTTTAAAAATAGAGCCTTTGAAAAAATTAAAAAAATTAATTAAAATTTCATTAAAATTTTAATGTATGTATATTATTTATAACTGTGTTTTTTATCATAGTGCAAAAAATGAAATTAAAAATGTAAAATTTTTAGTGAATTTTAGAAAAATAAAAAAATAGGTCTCCGAACGTAGTCGGATACCTTAAAAAAGCTTTTAAATATAATAAAACGATGGGCAGATTTATCTTTAATTACAATAATAGCTCACCTTCTCTTGACATAGATGACTGTAAATATAAGAACTATCATGAATTTATTGATAGCTATCACAAACATGTAGTAACTGGCAATTTAAATATAGTCAAGGATGGAATTTTAAAAGATATCATGAGTAAAGGCACTAGTTTTAGATTAACAATTTCTAACAACAATAATACTGTTAAAATCAAATTAATAATGATATAAATAATTTCATTACTAAATCTGCAGTTAAATATGGTTTGCCTTTAGAGGGGGGCATTTGATGAATTTAAGTACAATATTTTAAAAGACCTGATGAAATTTAACTATTGTTCTAAACCAGTACTCACTTATAAAGATGTAAAACAGAAAATTTATGATTTACAAAAGAATTTTTCCATTGTTTACATAGATAAAGTGCCTGGTAATTATGCTATTATCTGTATTTTTATAATACTATGATTAATGAACATTTTTTAAACAATAAATCTTTCAATAGATTGGAATTGTCAGATAAAGAAATTACTAATCGAATCACTGCTATATACAGGAAATTGAATGTTTCCATTCATAAGATTAAGTTTCCATATATATTTTTAACACCTAAATTTCATAAAAATCCTGTTAAATTTAGAACAGTAACAAATGGTTTTAAAACTTATATCACTGCTGCAGGTAAAATGCTGCACAATATTTTGCAAGAATTCATCAATAAGCAATGTAATAAAGCTATAATTAAAAATAGTAAAGAAATTATAGATTTTTTTAAAGATAAAAATACTTATTCAGTTCATAGTTATGACTTTGAAGATCTTTTTAACTCTATTGATATCAATGATGTAATTAGGGTAATTTTAGATAATCACAGAAATTATAACCTTAATATTAATTTACAAAAATTTAGAACTCTAATAAATTTTGTCCTAAAAGAAAACTACATTAATTTTAATGGTTCTCTGTACAAACAAACCAAAGGTTTGCCTCAAGGTGGCCCTGCTAGCAATAGTTTGGCTAATTTATATTTACACTTTTACGAAAATAATTATATTATTAATAATGATTATTACATTTTTAGATACATAGATTACCTAATTATTTTTGGTACTACTTGGATTAACTAATTGGATTACTACTAATTACTTGGATGTATCATTATATATTAAGGACTATAAATTACATAGCTATATTTATGATAAAAGAGATGATTTTAATTTTAACATTCTTAAAGTTCCTTCCTGGAATTCAAACTTATCCATTTCAATATATTGAAATATTATTTTGAATTATATTTATCGTAACAAGGTATTAGTTACTGATAAATCTAATATATATTTAAATATTAATACCTTTATTAAACATTGTATAGAACACAGTTACCCTCTTAAATTTATAAAAAGTTATATAACCGTTAAATAAAAAAAAGTTTTTTCAGTTATACAGTTTATAGATAGATGGCGCCTCTAGCTAAGTAATTTTGTAATAATATATTTTATTAAAAATTAATCGTTTATGTCTGGATGGTATTTTTTATTTTCTATAAATTTTTAAAATAAAATATAGAAATTTTAAAAGTATATATATATATAGTAATATTGCTACTTTATCAATACATAATAATTATATGCGTTACTGTTATTGTCCATAAGAAGCGAATATGTATTCACATGGTAAGTCTATTAGTTTGGCTTTGATTTTAAATATTTTAGTAATTATTAAAGGCTATAACATTATAGTATTACATTAATAGATTATGGTTTTATCTATAATATAGTTAAACTTCTCTAGAAATTTATTGCTTTCCCTATGGCCCAGAATACTGGCAAATTCAGGTGAAGGTTGGCTGGCCAGAAAACTTTGTTTAAACCTGCATTCCTAGTTCCTAAGGCTGGGAGTTTGCTTTTAGTATTTCTGTGGCTAAATCTTTTCTATTATGACGATAGTTATCTTAGGTATATAACTATTTTTAGTATATTTTTGAAATATATATATATATATATATATCACCCGTAAAATGAATACACGCATCTTCAAGAATCATATGCAAATTGCAGCAAAGTCAGCAGATGACACAGATAGTACGTCACAACGACGAGAGTTTTAGAGGGGTCTATATAAGGAATACAGACAAAAAAGTGAAATTGTTTGGAAGCGCTTTATAAGCCTTTCAGTGCAATAACCGCATAGTTATGATACAAAGGAGGCATTTGGATAATTATTTACATGGTTAGAAAAATCGACCATCTGAAAGAATCCGACGAACTTGGAATCGCTCAGAGTGTCATCTTCAGGCTTTGGTAAATATTCCAAGATGATGGTAATGTTAGTATAAATTACAGCATGGTCACCCGCGAGTTACAACGCCGAATCAGGACTGGCATTTGGCAGTTACTGCCAAAAGAAATAGACGGAGCACAACATCAGACCTATATCAACAGCTCTCTTTAGCCACTGATACGACAGTTTCAAAGGTGACCGTGAACAGATGCTTAGGGCAGATTGGTCTGTATGCTCGTAGACCTGTCGGATATGTTACACTTACTGCAACTTCCTGTCACCTGCGGTTAGCCTGGAGTAAAGAGCATGCATTGTGACCACCGAAGTAGGCTTGTGTGATGTTTTCCGATGATTCTAAGTTTAGCTTGTGGTCTGATTCTCGCCGGACTTTCATATGGTGAGCGCCAGGTATACATTACCATTAAAGGAACATCATTGAATGACACCATTTTGGTGGTGCAGGATTTCTCGTTTTAGGGGGATTATTCTGGGTTCCAGAACTAACCTGCATATTCGAATTGGAATTATGACAGTCCAAATGTATCGGAATGTCATTCTGGAACAACATGTATGTTTTTTGGGGGGCTCCATGGGTGTAGAATTTGTGTTTATGGATTACAACACCCGCACTCACCATGCAAACATGCTTTCAATCGGAGGATATTATCCGCATGGGCTGTCCAGAACTCTTACCAGTAGAGCATGCGTGGGACATGCTTAGCTGACATGTTGTAGCCGATCGACCACTTCCTACATGTCTACCGAAACTTCGACAGCACTGTATGATGAGTGGTGTTATATTCTCCAAGATAAAATCGATAACATGCTGAGATACTCAACATGCTGAGGCGTTGTACACACGCACGCGGAAATAATTTTCTTTTATGTGCGTATTTGTGTTGAGGCCCGAAAGTGGCACATCTCTATTCTTAATACATTTTGTATTAAACAGTGTGAATCAATTCATATATTTATCTCTCTTGCAAGCAACGATGAAAATTATCCCTGAATTCGTTATTTTCATCAAAAAACTACTACTGTATTTTCTCTTTTTGAATTTTTTTAACTCGTTACGGTCTAAGAAAACGAAAGCCATTTCTTATTTAACAGTAATCTCAGAGAATAATGTGTTGCAATTCCAAAAAAAATATTGTGATGAGTGAGAACAGTGAAGTGAAGATTTATGAGCCGCGTGAGGTCAAATAAAAGGGGAAAAAACTTTCCTTTTAATTACTTCCTTAATTGGAAAATTTTAGTATATTCTCGAAGGATTTTACCTTAAATATTAGAATCAACGTTTTTCTCTTATATTAAATAATAAGTATCTTTCTATTTCATTTTTTTATTTTAACACGTTGTGATTTTTAATACAAAAGCACTTTATGGATTTGAGATAACCACTTATTTTTTCCTCCTTAGATCAGCTCATTTTTGTATACAGAAGTGTTCGCAAACATCGGTAAATACAACCTCTGACAATAAAGTTCAATGAATAGTCCTTGTAACATAACGTAAATGAAGTATTAATGAAAGTTACCTTTACTGTCCTTTGAAATTGTCACATCCCATAACTATGCACCCCTGGGACCTGCTATACATGTCTGGGAAACTTTACAAGAAGTCTTCATTTGGGATGAAGTTCAAAAGCTTCGGCCCATTTTGTCGGATGTCAGGAATATAGTCAAATCTCTTCCCTTTCAAAGCGAGTTTGAGTCGTTGGAATAGGAAAAAGTTTGACGGATTGAAATCTGTTGAGTATGGGGGATGTTCAATTTGCTCTCCCTTTTTTTGCTAGAAACTGATGACGATATTGGCTGAGGGAGGGCGAGCATTGTTTTGAACAAAATACCATGATCCTTGTTATGCTTACTGGGGTCATACACTGCGTAGACTTTTCATGAAAAGGGTCAATATTTCAATCTACCTTGTAGTATTCATCGTCGTTCCCTCAGATGCAAATTCTTTTTGGATAATTACCTTGACTATCAAAAAAGATTACACTCACTTTTTCAATGTCTGTCTCTGACGGAGGTCACCTATCTTTCGCTACGGCGGTTATTAGATACACTGTCCTAGTCTTCTTGAAAACGGGCGAACCACTCGTACACACACTTCATGGACAGTGCTTGGATTTTCATAAACACGTACCAGCATCGCATAAATCTCCTTTGGTGTCTTGCCAAATTTAAAACAAAACTTTAAATTGAGTTTTCGTTCGTTCTTTTTCTTGTTCTCAGTTAAGAATCGAAGCACTAAACAAGCACTTTGTAAAAAAATAGTCTTACACGGAACACAAACGACGCTCAACTGAACAACGATGGGGGCAGATAGTCCACATGTTCCGCTACCTATGTGCAGTGTGTTATTCCTCCAGTGTTTCAAGATTGGCCGTTCTGACTCGATTCATCGAACTTTATTGTCAGAGGTTGTATTTGCTGGTATCACTGGCATGCAAACATGAGGAGGTGGATGCAACTTTTTAATTGAGTTCAGTGAATCTAATCTTCTTTTATTGATGTCTAGAGATCTTGGGAAACTTTGGCTAACGCGAACATGATTAAAGTTGAGTTGTTTAAATCGTCTTGATCAAGGATCTCTTCTCCAACGAGAACAGATCATTAGCGCACTTGTTTGATATTGAAAATTCCTGCCTTCTCTGAATTTCCATAAACTGTATTAAGAATATGCTGTTGTCAATTGCATCCCCTGCATAAATTACGGTCGTCCTGTTTTGTCTTTTTCTAATTGTCACATGAGCTACATCATTTGCTGCATATACCATTTTCAAAGCCTTTGTATAAGCTGTACTATCAGAAACACTGTGCTACAATCTTATGATTATCGAAAAATTTCATTTTTTTAATGATTCAGGTCATCACAAAATCATTTATGACTCAAGACCATTGTGCATATACTAGTATGATTCAAAAATTTCCGGACTGTGGACTAACTGTGGAAAATTTTTTGCAGTAGAGCAACTACAATAACATTTTCTGTGTTATTGCATTCTTCTCCTTTTCTACAATAATGGCGTCCATGTTTTTGTAGGCGGAGAAATTGCGTTTTTTGAGCGGATAATTGATATTAATTTTTGTATTCGTCTGGGAAAAAGTGCTACGGAGATTTACAAAATTTTGAAGCAGGTGTAAGGTTGTGATACATTATCGCAAACGCAATCTTTTGAGTGGCCTAGACGTATCAGAGAAGGCAGAGAAAGTGTCGAAGATAGCAAACGATCTGGACGTCCACTGACTTCCCGCACCCCAGAAAACATCGAAAATGTTTCTGCGACGTTATGTAAAATAGGTTTCAAACTATCGCAGAATCAGTTGGGATATCTTCGGCCACATGTCGATGGATACTGACAAAGGATCTTAACATGCATAGGGTTCAACATGTCGTTCCCCGCATGTTAAACGATTGCAGATGAAGTTAAAAATGTATCGCAGATTGATTTTAAAGACACTGCTAAAAATGGTAAAAAAGAATAACAAGCTCTGTAAAAAGTGGGTTGTTACTCAAGGGTCTTATTTTGAAGAATAATGTGTTTCAGCAGTTTAATTGGTATCATTTTTTAAATTATAGACTCCCAGTCCAGGAACTTTTTAATCCTACTACATCTCTACACTAGCGAGCAAATTTCAACACAGTATCAATCATGAAATTGTTGTGAAGAGCATTTTGAGACTAACGGAGTGAAAAGGCAGCTAAGAAGAAAGGGGCACAAGATTAGCTTTAAAGGGCGTTGTTACTTAATGCACACTCACTGTAATTATTAAAAAAATCCTTCTCTTGTGTGTGAGAAATTATATTGATTTTTTATTGCATATATTTAAACTATAAACATGAACTTTACTCTTTTTCAATTCCTACTATTTGCTCATACTCTCTCTATATTTATCTTGTTCAAATTTTCAATCGTTAATAAAATACATTTTAAAGCACTCAATTTTTTAAAAAACATTTATAAACCCGTGCAACCCACGCAATGTATAACACCGGGGGCATCAACACAGACAGAAGAAAGGATTACACACAAACATCCATGCCTTCTCCGGGATTCGAACCCAGTCCCTACGGACCGCAGTCAGCTTCACTGACCATTACCGGATGGGCGGCAAAAAAGACTCAATTGAGCTGAAATTTTAAATACATGCTTATTTTGGATGACAATACAGTAATTTAACTGTAATTAATAAAAATAATTTATTAAAACTAATTATTCAAAGAATTACAAATACAGCCACGTTGGCATTAGTTTTGGTGACTTGTGTCAAAACTTGGAAAGTTTTTCCCCTCAGATTTTAAAGCGCTCATTTGAGCTAAAATTTTCTATACACTATTGTTTTGGGAAATAATACGATAATTTAATCATAATTAATTAAATTTACTAAGTGAAATTAATTTTTTAAAGAATTACAGTACAGCCACGTTGGCTTCATTTTTAGCAAATTGGATTAAATACATAATTTTTCCCCTCACGGTTCAAAGCTTTCAGTTGAATTGAATTTTATATACATGATTGTTTTGGATGACAATACGATACTTTAATGACAATTAATAAAATTAATTGCCCCTTAATGTTGTGATTCGGTCATATTATATGCATATTTATATTAATTGTAACTATTTAATAAAAAGTAACAAAAATAATTTTTTTTTGTTGATCTAAGTAGGAAAATTGACTTAAATTTTTTTTATATATTACTTGTTTGTTTTGATATTACACTCTTAGTATGCGTTTAAACAATTATTTCTGCATGTTGGTATGTCTGCTTGGCGAACTTTTCATGTTGAAAAATAACTTTTTAATTAATAAATTGAAAATTTAACGGGTTGTTTAGTTTGTGTATTAGACCATTGGCAACGTTACTATGCATGTCGTGTGACTTTATTCGACAGATATTGTCAAACATTTTAATTTCTTAGAAGCTTCATTGAATTTTACCAAATAATTAATTGAATTAATATTTATAAGATTTGAATCATTAATTTACGTAGTATACAGTCCGCATCATTACCTACTTAACCCGGCTAATTAAAAATCCAAAATCATTGCAAAAATCTAATTTTGAAATGAATAGCTAGATAATTTGATTATATATATTGGGCTACAATCAAACACTTAAATTATTTATTAAATGAAATTAATATTTGTTTAGTTAAGCTGTACCAAGGTAATAAAGGCACACGTGTGGCAATTATTTGTTCAGTTAAAAATAAACGAGGAAGATTGAATACAAATTCCCGCGGGACTTGTTAATAATGCTAATTGAAAGTGTTTCCTCTCCTCTTCAAGCAAAATATTCATCCAAAGCAAGGTACTTTCAAACCGATTTAAGTTTAATCTTGTTGAGTAAGCGTGCATAATTTTCTGATATTCTTGGTTGCTGCGTTTTGAATGAATTTTCTCGTTTCTTCTGCTAATTGCATTTGGGAGATAAGAATTTTAATTAGTTTCATTGGCATAACATGTAAAATATTTGGAAACAGTGCTAGGTATAATCCTCAAAGACCGTCATCATTTTTATCGTCACACAGGAAACGCGTTTTAAAAATTGAAAAGATTTTATCGTAAAAAAGTGAATTTATGATACAAGCATTCGTTTGTCATAGTGTTTTCATAATTGTATAAAAAAAATTCTTTAACGCACAATTTTTTAAGAAAATACCATTAAAATACATTTTGAACCAATTATGGACAACTAGATTAGGAGGATTATAATTTGAATATTTTATACTTAGCAAATATTTTTAATCTAAAATAGAAATTACTAAAGTTAAAAACACACATGGCTTTCTATAATTAGCAAAGTCAAGATGAGGAAACGTTATTTTATCAATTTTTATTACAAAAAGGATTCGAGTTTGGTTCTATTTCTTAAAGGAGAGATAGTATAATAAAGATTTTTAAACCTGCATATATATGTACATGAATATAAAATTATTATTATAAAAAACTTATCACATTCCAACTTCAACAAATTGTTAAAAAATGCAAGTTAGTATTCTGTTACATTTACTATGTAAAACACATATCTCGAAATCATTCAAATATTTATGAAAGGGAAGAAATAACTCTGAAAATGTGAATAATTTTGGTAAAAAATAGAATTCAAAGTCATCATTATTTAGAAGTCAATATTTTTTAATAATTGAATATTATGGATGGGATTCAAGAACCAACAAATTCACCCCAGTTCTTGGAATTATGTCAATTCAATATGTCGCAATTCAATATATATATTATATATATATATATATATATATATATATATAATATTGTTTGCATTTCTTAAATGTATATTTTTTGTAAACATAGCATTTGCATTGAAAATATAATTTATAGGTATTGTAACATATTTCTTTTTCGAAACGTTTCTTAGTAAAGGTACAAATTAGTTAACAAAGAGATTATTTAACTTTTAGAAAATCCCGCTTTGTGATGCCATATTCCTCTTGAATCTTTTACTTTAAAAAATTTTGTGAAACAATAAGTGTAGGAAAATAGAAAATATTTAACTCAAAAAAATTAAATTTTATTACTTTTTTTTTACAGCAGCTTTTGTTTTGAATTAATTGTGAATGATGCATTCATATTTCAGTTAACATATTTTCCCGTAATAGACATAACGTTTTAAAGAACAAAGTCTTAATCATTCTATAAATATAACTGAGCTGAAAGTAATTGACATCACATTGACAACACGAAGTTTGTTGTTAAAGGACTGTATTTTTTAAATCATGGCCAAAGGATAAGGATAAAAAAATATCTGGAAAATCTGATTTCAATATAATTCCAACGTGAAGATTTTGAGCACACTGACCGATTTAAAATACACACTCTTCTCTTCTCATCACTAATCTGCAGTTGATGCCGGATTCGAATCTACGATTTGACGTAAACAGTGCTTCTCAAACTTTCAGTATTGGCCACCCAATTTTCATCATAATTTTTGTCAACCCTCCTATATAATAATAACGTATTGAATACAATAATAATGCACTTGACGCTAAAGCTACAATACGATTTTAATTATAAACCGTACAATTAACAAGATAAGTGTTAATTTTGTATATACGTTACTTTTAAGTTATATATATTTTAAGTAATAGGATTTTTTTGTTGTTATTTTTCCTTCCTCTAATTTTTAAAATGGAACAGATTGCAAAATGATATTGAAATAAGATTTATTTCC
The DNA here is from genome assembly GCA_019973975.1 of Trichonephila clavata. Taxonomy (NCBI): domain Eukaryota; kingdom Metazoa; phylum Arthropoda; class Arachnida; order Araneae; family Nephilidae; genus Trichonephila; species Trichonephila clavata. The sequence continues at coordinate 17,668 of BMAO01036904.1, forward strand.
TCCATCATCCATTCCTTAAAGAACAAATATCATTAGAAAAATAGTCTAGTCTATGTTGCTCAACATAATGAAGAGTAATTGTGTTATTTTCAATATTTAATGCGAGAAGACTTCAAAATGTTTTAACCCGGGAGCAGGCACGCACTAAATACTAACGTTAATGGTCACACAGAGTGACTGATCACTCCAACCCTTTTTTAATAATCATTTATTGTGCACCATAAAAATCGTAATTCGCAATATAATGAGAAGGAAAGTTAACTTACCCTACTTTAAACGACTTTTTCAATTATTCTTTGATTATTTGAGCAAAAAATTCAATCCAACTGAGCTAAAATGCTTCAAACATGTGTGATTTTAATAAAGGACACATACGATGCCAGTTTGAGATGCTGCGCCCTAGGTTCAGAAGATCTATGGGTCCTCTTGGCACTGTCGGATCCAAGGAGTGCACTGATTCAGTTAAATCCAGCTTATTATGGGTGTCCGCCCCAAGCGCTCCATGGATAAACCTGCTCTGTGCCCGCGTGAATGCCTCCGCGTTAGAAGTGTATTTAATATAAAAATATGGATGTTAGTTCTAAAAAGAATTAAGTAAAACGTTTTTCATTCGTTTTATATTTGAGAAAACTCATAAAATAAATCTCGGCCAATAATCCATCAAAGTGCTCTCTGTGATTTTCCAAATATCATATAACTCTTTTACGTGAAAAGAAAAAGCGCAACACAGAAATGCATATTATTTACAGCTTTCCCGAATGAAATAAACACATAAGAGAGGGGACGAACTAACGATACCAATAAATTCGAAGGTCAATCAGATGATCTGAAAATGTATTCGACTGTCTGTGTGAAAAGTAATTAAGTCCTTCACTTCCTAGAGCTAATGTACAGTATTTGAATAATAACATGATGAATTTTTCTTAG
>BMAO01036905.1:0-23264 GCA_019973975.1 Trichonephila clavata
CTGGAAAACTAATGAGATGGAAAATATTCAAATGTCTAATCACATAATTTTACCCGTTTCTGTCAGCTTAAGTGTGAATATGCTTTTTAAATTACTTTCGTTGCAATTAAACTTATCCGTGTTTCTTTTTAATGTATTTTAGTAGACTTCTCTGCTAGTATAAATAAATGTGTTCAATGATTAATCTGATGTAGTAATTTTTATTACAAACAATTAAAATTTGTTATTTAGTTTAACCTCCTAATCTAATGTCATTATCTAAGTTTAAGCTTTATAAATGTTTTTATATGTGCATAAATTTCACTACGCAACAATTTAATTCTATAGCAAATGTATACCTATACATGTAAATATTTATGATAAATAAAACAATTCTCTGATTTCCCGCACATTTCATGTTTTAGAGTTCACAATTCCTTCAGCACAGGTGTAGCCAACACAAATGACCTTGCAGGACATTTCGAAAAAACATGGAAATCCGCGGGCCCCATATAAAAATATATATCTTTACATCACCTTTGGACCCTATACAAACATTTATTAGAGTGAAAATTTAAAGCAGAATGAATTATTATTTTAATTATTTTTATGTATACAAACAAAGGTATTATAATAATTATAATACACTGATCAAATTATATTTAATTTATTTAAATAATGAGGTAAATGTGTTTCTCAATTCTTTCCTTTTGTTTTGCAAGTCGATCTAAAAAATACGTGTATTTGCACATCTTACTTGATGTTGCAGGTATCCGTCCGATAAATTTGAGCTCGATTCAAGTTTGATAAACTTAGTTTTCGAAAGAAATATACATAGGTGCGATTTGAAAAATGAAAGGTTACATGAATCAAGCGTGATTTGCGGGGTATGACTACAATCTAATATTACTTACTTCTAAGTATCCATAAAAATAGAAATAACGTTACCATATAGCATCAACTATGGGATTTATTTGTAATAAAACACTATACTAAAGACGAAAGTATTGCACAAAATAATTGTATTTTGTAAAGAATCTCACGGGCCACAAGATTATTCAAGGCGTCCGGGCCGCGCGTCTACCCCTGCCCTAGCACAATGGGTTAAGAGAAGAGTATTACGTCATTCGAGATGCCTCGATTTCGTCACTTAAACAGAACTCAAAATTACATTTTAAAAGCATTAAATGGGAATTTTTATTGAGAAAAAAAATCGAAAGTCAGAATTGTTTCTGGAGTGAGCGTTTCATAATGTTGCCCTCTTAAGGCAACGCAAGGACTTTTAGCAACGAGCTTCGTAATTCTGAAGCACCGCAGAGCAACAACCAAGCTGGTACCCCTCTGTCCTTATTTCTACACCCGTAATCTTCAAACTTTTTTGACTCACTGTACCCCTAGAACAGAGATGGTGAACCAGTGGCACGCGGCACATTTTGGGCACGCCAGTGATCAAAATGGTTCAAATCTTATGCAATTTTAACACCCCTATATTTACAGGCGAGGAGAAATTTGAAGAATATGATTTTATATATATACACTCACTTCCAAAAGTTAAGCATGGAGAGGAAAATGCTAATTTCCGGAAGTCAATCAGAACCGAAGAGGATGCAATTCGCTGCAGAGGTAGATGGAAGTATGCAAATATGTTAGGTAACAGCCAATTGTGCTTTTATGTCAAGAAACATGCACAAAAAGGGCAGTCTTATAAGAAGCCAGCTTTATGAAGGGTTACAGAAGTTGATTGTCAGTGCTGATAGAAGGTGTTTAAAACTTTCGTACAATTTATTTTCAAGACATGCGTGTTTCTATGACTTCCAGAAAACGAATGGAAGTTTCAAAGCGCTGACGTGCTGTGGGACGCATTGAAGCAGGACAGTCGATCACAGATATTGCTCTTTTCTTCGGCGTTCATCATTCTGTAATTTCACGTTTGTGGAAACAATTCCTAACCACACAGACAGTTGTCCGAAGGCCCATAGGGGGTCACCCAAGGGTTACGACCCCCGCGGAAGATCGATATATTGCTATTGTAGCCAAGCGGAATCGCAGAGCGACCTCCACACGTGTGGCATCTATGGTTACAGCGTCCATTGGTAGGGTTATATCTGCAGCTGCTGTACGCCTAAGATTACATATGAATGGACTGCATGCCCGGGTACCTCGATTTTGTGTTCCTCTATCCGTCCAATCAAGAGGGGCACGATTAAAGAGGTGCCGGGAATATGGCAATTGGACTGTATCTGACTGGGGCAATGTCTTGTTTACAGATGAGTCAAGATTTGCTCTGGAGCCTGATGACAATCGTTTAAGGATATGGCGTAAATAAGGAACACGCAATCAGCCCCAAAACATCCCCAAACATCCCGCATTACGAGGCGGAAGTATTATGGTGTGGGCAGGGATATCATTAGGATGCCGCATTGAACCTGCACATCCTTAAACGGGGTTCTGTGACGGCTGTCCGGTACCGAGATGAAGTCCTAGAACCCATTGTGAGATGGTACGCTGTAGCAGTTGGCCCTACTTTTGTTTTAATGGACGATAACGCACGTCCCCATAGAGCTGACATCTTCGATGATAACCTGGAGAGTGAAGGGATTGCGCGTATGGCGTGGCCAGCATATTCGCCCGACCTTAATCCCATTGAAAATCTTTGGGATGCTCTCGGCCGTGATGTATCTTCACGTTTCCCACTTCCAGCCACTCTTATTGAGCTGGAAACTGCTCTACAAGAAGAATGACGATTGCTTAATTCTGCGGTGGTTTACCACCTAATTGAAAGTATGGTCAGAAAGTGTAAACTTTGTATACAGATGAGAGGGGATCACCATACCCTATTAATGTCCTCTTTTTCATTTTATGCTGTTTATTTTCACTTTGTAAAGAATTGTTTGTCTCCAGTATGATATTATCTGATAACTTACAAAAGTTTAATATTGTTTTCACTTCTATCTATAATTATTGATTTTGTTTTATGTATAAATATATATGCTACTTTGCTGCCAAATTTTGTGTCAATCACAGCAGTATTTGCTGATTTTCTTGCATTTTACATCTTAGTGTTTAACTTTGGGAAGTGAGTGTATAACTAACAAACGTGGATGATCGGTCGCGAGGAGCACACTCGTTTGTTACTGCCTTGTGTTAGTTACGTCGTGAACTACTTATGATGCAAATGACCAGATATGCATGATCGAAGCTCTTTAAAAATTCATACTCCTGTCGGAATCGGTATGTGTTTTAAGAAAATGAGTTTCCAATTTGTTGGAAAGCTGTATCCCTGCATATATTTTACCCGCTCTAAAAAAAATCTGGTTCTTCTTGTCTGTCTGTTAAATTATTGATAAAATTAAATTATTGATAATGTTATTGTTATTGAAAGTTTCGTCTTCAATCCAGCGCGGGCTGCTGAGAGAAAACAACTGGACGTGCATTGTTTCGGGAGACTTTATAATAAATGAACACAGCTTATTGAAGTGTATATATGTACAATGAAGTGGCGTAACGTACACACCCGCAACCCCCACCTCGAGGGAGCGGGGCAGGACTAGTGGGGTTCAAGGTCTTCCTAACGCCAAGTAGATGTATTTATCCAATTTATAAAATACTATCTGATCCGGCCACGCATTTCTGTGGCTTTGTTTTAATAAGTTGATTTAATATTACTCTAAGCTATTCAATGTAGTCACATTAATCTTCATTTGCAATTTCGAAGAGTTGAAATTATAAGTATAAAACAAATTATTTTAATTTTGCATTTTACTCATCGCCTATTTGAGTACAGTATAATGCATGAATTACTAACGAAGATGTTAAGTAACAACATATGAAGATTTATACATGTGGTGATTAACGTTGATTTTTTGCAATTTTTAATATTATTTTCATCATTTTAAAGTATAACTTAAAATAATTTTAATGTAACTAATCGCTAATCGGTGCACAATAATTTTCGTTAACTCCCGTCTTTTGCCAATTCAAATAGATTCTACTGTTTCCCCACACGTGAGCATGCAACATATAGAAAATCCTTGTTTCTCGACTGGGCAACTAAGTCCAAGCATTAAATGAACATTGAGATTCATTTATGGTCATCGTGAAAACTAAAAAAATCTAGAAGTGAAGCCTTTTATCAATGGAATACGTGGCATCGGAACCAATTTTTCTTTTAAACTGCACAGTCAAAATGTTTGCTTCAAAAGGTTTCCCATTAATTCTTTTTGGATGATCAAACCTTTTGATGATATCTTTAATTAATCTAGGTGAATTTAAGTTATTCAACAGAATAAGTAATCAACAACAGTGTCGATTGATTAAAAAGGCATTGGATCATCTGGCAACACAACTTAGTATCTGGAAGTTTATTTCGTCACAAGTATTAACATTTTCTAATTACGTAACATGTTTACAAAGCCAATAGTTATCTAGATAACTATATATACATCTCTTTCTTTTATGTAGATAATTATACTAGATTAAAGATGGTATGTTGATCCATAAAAGTTCGCCACCCTTGGACTATGATATAGATGAGTTTTAAATAATCTGTTTTCTAGCAAATCTAAACAATTCCTGCATCACAGTGTTAAAATGTTTATCGATCTTGCCAGTACATTAATGATTTACAGCTGATAATTAAATACTTACTGTAAAGAATCAATAAAAACTGCGATCCCGTATAATATCTTTCTCACTAACACAATTTTATCTCCAGTATTGTCTAGATTTGAAGATGTAAAAGAAATTGAAAGAATTTGAGCATTATTCCTTGACACATGTACGTAAAAAGACATTTTTTAAATTCCACTCTTAAATGTATGTAGACATAATTTTTAGAATATATAATTTAAGATTCAATCATAAGCATTAGTTTACAAACACAACGAAGCTGAACGTTATAAAAATCAATGCACGTAAATGTAAATTTTTTTTTAATTAATGGTGTAATATTTTCTAAAACATTGAGGTAAATGTAATTAAGCCTGAAATTGCGTTTATTGATTGGCAATTTTAATTCGTTTTATTGGTTGTGGATTAATAACATTATCCTCTGAAGCTACACAACATAAAACCTTCCAATTCTTCTCACTAGATTTTTTAATTCAAATATATATATTTTAAAGCATTTGTTCGGAGTCATACGAAAGTCGTTTTAAATGATACTTAAAAGACTTAACTCCTGCCTCCCAAAGGCCACCAAAGTTGGGAGCTCGAGGAGGCAAGAATTTCCAATTAGTGCCCTCAGAGGCTAAGAAATTTGAAATATCTTCAGATTTTGAAATTAGGTTTTCAAGCTTTTTCGGTTCTGTGGAAGCTCCAACAAAGTTTGTAGCGTTATCGCTGAAAATTGTTGAACTTCTGCCACGACGAGCAAAGAATATTTTTAAAGTCGCGATTAGGGCCGATGAGGTTAAGTCTGATACAAATTCTAAGAGTGCACAGCCTTAGTAACCATACACACAAATATAGTGACATACACTTTATTGAGAATGCCCTTTCTTTGTCCTTTATATTTTATTAAAAATGGTCCACACAGATCTAGACCTACATTAGAAAAAGGAATGCTAGGTATTATTCTCTCAGGAGAAGATCTCCCATTATTTGTTTAGAAATAATTGGTTTATTTTTAAAGCATTTTACACAGGCATGCACCACTTGTCGCGCAATATTTCTGCCATTAAGTGGCCAATATTTTTGACGAATAGTATTTAATAAGGCTTGCGGCCCAACATGAAAATCTCGTTTGTGATAATATTGAAAAATCATTTTAACTAGTTTGTCATTTGCAGATAAAATGATAGGATGCCACTGGTCATAATTCAAATTTGAATTAATTAACCGTCCTCCTACTCTAATTACACCCTTTTTATCCATAAAAGGATTTAAGAATTTAATTTTGCTTGAGTGAGGAATTGAAGATTCCTTAGACAGAGCAGCAATTTCAGTAACAAAATGTCTTACCTGAAGGATTTTAAATAACCAACCTTCTGCTCTGTCAAACTCCTCTGTTGAAAGAAAACCTGTTTTCTTGTCATATCTACACAATTGTATATAAACCTAAAAATAAATGCTAAAATTCGAATTAATTTTTGAAAGTCATTAATTAAATTCAGCAAATGTTCAAAAAAGTCTGAGTTATGGGTTGTTAAAGTCACTTTGGATACAGTTTTTAGTTCAGCACAGTAGAGTTTGTCTGATGAAATGATGGGGATCTCCACAGCATCTTGCGTTGAAATGTCTAGGGTTGAAGATCCAGGTCCACTCCACCAGATTTCACAAGCTGCAAGGGTCTTTGCATCTAAACCTCGGGAAAGAGCATCTGCGGGGTTGCACTCTGAAGAAATGTGTCGCCACTGGAAGTCCTTCGACAACTGTTGGATTTGGGAAACTCTGTTGGCAACGAATGTTTTCAGCAAATGAGGAGAGGTGTTAATCCATGACAAGGCAATAGATGAGTATGTCCACAGCTTCACGGAATCAACTCTTTCCTTTAGAGCTGCAAGGACTTTGTTAGTAAACTTCACAAGGAGACATGCTGCCAATTCGAGTCTTGGAATGATCATCTTCAACGGTGCCACACGTGATTTTACTGCAGAGTAGTTGACTTCTTGTTTCCCCTGTTTTGAACACAGCTTGAAAATGTAAACTACAGCACCATAGGCCTTTGAAGAGACATCAGCAAAACCTTGCACAATAATAGATTTAACACTAGTTAATAGAACACATCTTGGCATACTGATGGTTTCTAGATATTGTAGTGTATCGATAAAGGCTTCCCATTGCTGAGAGAGTTCTGAAGGTAGAATTTCATTCCATGTTAGCTTGAGCAACCACAGTTGTTGCATGAATATTTTTGCCTTAAAAATGACAGGTCCCAAAAGTTCGAGTGGATCATAGACGCGAGCGATTTGCGACAATACATCCCTCTTAGTAAAACGAGGAGTTTCTGACACTAACTTTATATATAAAAATGTCACTGAAACTGTTCCACAGTAGACCTAATGTCTTAACTGTATTTATTTGCTCAGAGTTTCTGTCAAAGGGGAAATATATCCTGCTCATTAAACTGAGGCACGTTTGTGCACCATTTGTGCAAATTCATTCCACCTCCCTGAAGGAGTTTCGATAATTATGATTTTAGCGTTTCAAATTCTCTTACGTCTGACGACCCAGATAAACAGTCGTCCATGTAAAAGTCTTGTAAGACAACGCTCGAGGCCAATAGAAAGTGCATTTGTTCATCCAAGGCAAGTTACTGTAAAACCTTCGTGGCTAGATATGGAGCGCTGGCAGTGCCATACGTGACAGTTTTTAACTGAAACACCTTTGTTTGAGAGGATTTACTATCCTTCCATAAAAGTTTTGTAGTTTAGTTTGCGACGGATCTACCTCAATCATGCGAAACATTTGTTTTATGTCACAAGTAAATGCGAAGAGGTGTTTGCGAAATCTAACCAAAATGGGAAAAAGATCTTCTTGAATCACACTTCCTTTACACAATAAGTCATTCAGCGAGTTGCCATTAGTTGTTTTGGCACTATCATCGAACACGACCCTTAGTTTTGTGGTTCGACAAGTCGGTCGAAAGATCCCATGATGGAGAAGATAGTAGCCATCACCCGACTCATCGTTTTTTATTTCCTGCATGTGGTGTAAACACTCATATATTCCCTTAAAAATTCTGTATAAAGAGCCTTCATAGCAGGATTCCGATCCAAACGTTGCCACAGGTGATCTAATCTCTTAGAAGCGATTTCTTTGGAACTGCCTAAATTTTTTACCGATACCTCCAGTTTTAATGGCATATGGACGACATATCTGCCATCCGACCTTCGGTAATGCGTGCGCTCAAAGTATTCGTTGCAGTACTTAAGCTCATTACTAATTAAGTCCTTAGAATGTTCAATGCTTTCTATTTCCCAAAAGGAAGTTAGAGTTTTATTGAGATCCTCTAAATTTTTAGATAAAAAACTGATTGAAGGAGAATTTAGAATTGTCATCGGGAATAGAACCAGAGACAAGATATCCAAAACAACTGTCCTTTATTTTTATTCGATCTGATTTTAGGAATTCAAAGAAATGCTCTGCTCCGAGAAGTATGTCTACCTTATGTGGAACAGAAAAGTTCGGATCTGCAAGTTTCACGTTTCGAGGGATTTTTAGATTTGAAACATCAATCTTTTTGGTGGGAGAAACATCTGTAATTTTTGGAAAAATTAAAAGGTCTATACCCCATTTAAAGTTATCATTTTCATTAACTAACTGAGCTGTGACGCCCTTGGAAACATTTACGACTGAGTTATTTAATCCACAGATTGGTATGTTTATTTTTTGTATCTTTAATCCTAAGGCCCTTGAAGCGTCTGTAGTAATAAAATTGTTTTCACTGGCGCTATCTAAAATCGCTCTTAAAGGCCTTTTTTCTCCTCGCGAGTCCGTGACATACACTATAGCCGTATTTATAAGAACACTTTTGGCATTTCCATTAATAAAAAATGAAACATTAGAATTGATATGTTCTTGCGCAGGTGAGTCCTGTGATGGTTGGCAATTATCTGCGAATTGGACTTGCGTCTTTGCTGTATCTTCTAACCTTTCAAAACACAGAGGGTCGGGATATTTATGAAGGAGAGTATGATGATTCGATTTTTTACACACTAAACAAGAACTCTTTGAATTGCAATTTGGTAAATTATGATATTGACTTAGACAGTTAAAACATAATCTATTCCTTTTGACTAAATCCATTCTCTCTGAAAATTTCCTTTCTTTAAACTTATTACAGAGATACAAAGCATGAGTATTATTTTTGCAAGCTAAACATATTTTAGATGGCTTATTTTTTCCATTTACAAATAAAGATTTTGATCTCTCGATATGAAGCCTTGTTAAGTTAGAATTAATACTATTTAAAATTTGACATCTTCTAAAAAGATAAGAAATTGATCAAAATCAGGAACCTCATCTTTTAAAAATAGCTCTAATTGTTTTCGCGTTTCTCTGTCGAGTTTATCCAAAATAATATTTAACAGTAAAGCATTTGAAAATTTGTCTCTCAAATTCTAAAGATTTTAATGATCAGAGGTTTTTATTTATACAATCTAATAAATATCGAAGGTCTTTTGCAGATTTATTCCTTATAGCTTGACAATTAAGTATATTTTTAATATGAGAATCAACAATAATTCTGCGATTTTCATACCTTTGCTCTAAAGCCTTAAATAATGAAATATAATTATCGTCGGAAGTTTCAATAGTTTTGGCATCACCTCTTAATGAGCCGCTTAAATAAAAAAGATTATCACTTTCAGACAGTTCTGGATTTTTGTGAATCAAAGTTTCGAACTGGCCTTTAAAAATATTCTACTCTTCAAACTTGCCATTAAATATCGGTAGAGGTATTTCAGGAAATTTTATAGAAGCCTTTTTGGCCGAATATTATCATTCGAACAGTCCGAAGATACACTGAAATTGCATAGATTTAATTTATTGATAGAGGTTTTTAGACTAACCTCTATCTTTTGGATCTCATCGTCCATTTCTGCGAGGGAGCTTTCAATCTCTTCAAAATCTTCTTCCGGAACAGTTCTATAATATTCATCGTTCAAAAGTTCAATTTTTTCTTTTAATTTAACGATGCAGTCGAGTTTCGCTTGCAATTCAGCGGGGTCGGTAGGGGTTTCTTCGGCAAGTGCATTCGCGAGCTTCGTAAGCTGCCCTCTCAAGTACCCGCGCTTGCGGTTCAATAACCTTACAGATTCCATAGTTCGCGTTTCCTTTTTTCAGAAAACAAACAATAATCTCCGATTACTCCGGGTCGCTAGGACCAAATGTTCGGAGTCATACGAAAGAACTCAAACGTGTGTGAGCAAAGCGGACTGTATTAAATTTTAAATATATTTATTGAATAGCGTTTAGGAGCGCATAGTTTGAGTCCTTTCTCTTGCGTAAGCGTTGGTTTTTCTTCCCACTTGACCGGGGTTACAATAGTAAGCGTTTACAGCAGCCAAACAGGCGTACAAGAGGGGCTTTCCATCGCCAAGACACTTGACTACGGAACAGCATTTATAGCATATTTTGTTGAAAGTTACCTTGAATTTGTGGTTGTGTTGCCATGTGAAAGACGTTAACATTTAATTGCGGATTTTTCACCACAAGGTAAAAATGGAACCCAACGACATCCTTTTAACATTGATCGAGTCTTTTTCCTGCGTTTACTCATTTACAATTTCACTTGTTAATTATTGGATTTTCGGGCGTGCCCATCAAGTTGGCGAGAGGTATATTAACGTACTATAGAGAAACACGAGGTCTATTGGAGACGTACCCTGTAATTTTGAACCTCGGACAAAGGACGATACCAGAGCTGGCACACCCCTCTCTAAACTACCACGACAATAGGAGGATATTGAACTTCAATAGATATAACGAGCAGTGCCCCCCCCCTATACCTGGCAGGCACCTGGATTCTACGCTCCAACCAAGAGTCCTCGACTAAAACCACAAGGCCATCGCGTCTCTTATTTTATGTACGAAATAAAGGGCTTCAATAAAAAAATTTAAAAGTATAAATAACATTAAGTCAATCTTTCTATTCTGAATTTCTAGCGAAAAATTCAGAAGCAGCTTAATAGATACTTGAAAATTTTATATGTTGCATATTTGCTTTGTAAAATTTTACAATCACTTTTCGGTTTCAAATAAACCGAATCTCAATATTCCACTCCAAGCTTACAACTACCGGTTCTAAAAAAATTTAAACTTATTAGAGAAAACACATGAGCGAAATTTCATAGTATTAAAGTATGTGTAGCTTGCAGAACATTTTAAATGCATTAGAGTCTTGATTATATTTACGAGAGGAAGACATTGACAAGCGTGTATATTAAAATACTTAATTGTATCAATCCATTTAAAAAAGTTGCATTTGTAGGATAAAGGGTATTAGAAAGCATGCAAGAATCTTCATTTGATGCCAAGAGATTAAAATAAAAGTTCGCTGTAAATTAAAAAAATTTCCCAAAACTTAAACTAAATTTATTTTTGCCTCGAGCATTGTTTTCCGTTTAGAAAATAACAATTAATTCTTTACTATAAAAACTAGGTTCTACACAAGGGAAGAAAAGATCCCAAAGAATAAAAATTTTCCCGAAGGAGAGTTTCTGGAGTTAAAATTCCACTGAACTAATTCTATAATATGTCTCCCAGGTGGCTTAAATGCAAAGACTTAGTTATCAAAAAATAATCGGGTACATTCCAATAGACCAAGAATTACATAAAAGTTATCATTGTTTACGAAAGCCATTTGCGTAGATAGTACGAGGGGCTTTCAAGAAAAGTTCATACAATACAAAATACCAAGAAACTAGTTAAAAGTAAATTTATTAAAAACACAGTAAAAACCAAGTTACTATCCGAACATTCTGAACTCGGAAACTAAATTCCGTCATAACAACGATCCCTTAAGAGGCGTTGCAGAGTCCATAAGTTTCTTAACGGCGTCCATAACCGTGTCCGTACCCTCCTTGGCCATATCCTCCATGACTCTGGCCACCATGTCCGTAAGCTCCCTGGTTGTAAGTTCCTCTGTCATAGCTACCACGGTTATAGGCTCCTTGCCCGTATTGGCTCTGCCCGTAACCACCATGGCGGTATCCGCCCTGTCCATAGCTTCCGGGGCCTAATCCAACTCCAGGATGGCCTCCTAATCCAAGACCTCCAAACAGTTGCCTTCCTTGGACATCTGGTTTTTTCTCCTCTTCGGCGTAAGAGAAGACCACCAGGACAGCAAAGACGACTGCAAAAATCTGAAATGGATACCAAATTTATGATGAGTGTACATATTGTATAGCATGTATATCAAACTAAACACAGACTAACAGTTTAGACTCAAGTTTAACCTTTTATATTAAGAATATCCGTGCATCTTTAACTAGTTACTCTAAGTATGCGTATGTTATGTGTTAGATATTAGAGATCGGACAGGATTTCAGAGACCTATACCACGAGTACTATTTATATTGTTGCTTAGGCTTCGATATCAACTTTCAATTCTTCCGAAATAAGTTACGATATTAAGAGACATGCGACATTTGAATAATAACGAGTGGAATATATACTGCGAGAAACGTTTTCGAGTTAAGCTATATCAAGACTTACAATGAAATATACAAGAGGCTAGTACTAATAGAGGAGTTTACGAAGTTACAATACGTTTCCATGAAGCATCAAGTTTCCAAATGATCGCGTGCGAGCCTTTGGATGATAACTTAAAATAAAAGGTACGTATGGAAAAGGGAAGGGCCATTTTAGAGTTCTCATTCACCAAGAGTCGCTTCTCTGCAGTTTATCTATACCTACGAAGGACAAGTTAACGCGGTCAGTTTTGTCACATTTAAAGATTTGTAGCCAACACGACTTCGACTAGGCGAATGGAGTTTGAGCATAGAAAGCCAATACCCGAAACAGCGACTGTGTGTGTAAACTGCTTTTAATTAGTGCAAGGGCCAAAGTCGACTCAACAGTGGCGTGATAACGTTGCCAGCATACCGAAAAGTTAAAATGTCATTTGAAAAATTTACTACGAAAAACAAAACCCAAAGTACATACCAAGATAAAAATACACGTTTAACAATGGTATAATACACTTATAAATGCATCAGTACTGCACTCGCACATAAAGTATTGACGATTTATTGATCAAATAAAGTTAAAAACAAGTTTAACAATTACGTCGCTCTATTTAGCTACGCAAATGCTGTGGTTGACGGACATCGAATTTTGGACGAGGACGATACCGAGATGGTATCCCACTACTAATTTCCACACCAACGCGAGGACATTAGAGCTTAGATAGATTTAAAGGGCATCTCTTCCTACTCTGTTATTCTCCAACGGTACCAAGTTCAAATTCGTGACAAACCGGTCCCAAGTCCGTTACTTTGACCACTAGGCTACTGCGGCCACACATTACAAGTAGGACTGAACCTCAAAAATTGGAACTTTGTGGCAAGAGAATAGAGCAATTTACATAGTATTAAGCATTCTTACAGAGAATCCTAAAATAATTGCTCGAGAAAGTAAATAAACGAATGAAAAACGCGATACACATAGATCTTCGCAATTATTAATGCAGCAGCACAATGGTAATAGCTCAGAGGAAAATAGTTAGCCCTCTTGGTGATATCTCTTTCAGAAAAGGGAATAACCATCCAAATTTTTATATAGTCAAGTATAACTTGCATATTTCTAGACTTCCTTCGAATCCAGTTGCTCCTAGGTGGATACATTTTACAGATTGTTGGAAAGGAATCTACGAGTGTCATTTTCAGTCGACTCTCGTAATAAGCTGCTCAGCGCAAGACTCCGTAAATTTCAACGGATTTTATACTTCACATATTCCGAGTATATAGTATTACATTAATGGGAGGTACGAATCTTACTCGTGCAACACAAATTTTTAAAATTAGAGTTAAGCAAACAAACACTCGATAATTTAGAGCGAGTGTCAAATAGTTAAAACAGTGATCTTTTGCGTGTCATTAGCCTCAGCTTTGACCAGCTGCATGGGAAGTTGCTAGAAATACAGAGATGACAAATTCCTAGAGGAATGTACAACGAAAACATTTACAGGAATCGACCTTAATGAATGAAGCTCAATGCCCTTTAAGTATATCACCCTTGTAAGCATCTTTCTTCCGTTTTTTTAAGTTTAGTATTTTTTTAGGCATTACTTTTAAATGAAAATGCCCGATTTAGTTGGTCCTGTACAAGTTTGAACGGGTGTGTATATTGCAACTTAACGGCTCAAGACTGGGAATTTATTATCACAATTACGATAAGAGCTTTGTGTGGCTTGAACTTTTACGCCAATGAATAATTTTTGGCATGGTGCAAAAGTAGAGGTGCCTTTCTTCTCAATCAAGATCTAAACTACGAGATCTACAATATTCCTTCGCGTTTTAAATGCAGTCAAATTTAACCTTGTATCAGAATTTCTTAAGACCATATTCAATGAAGATCAAGCTAGCCGTTAAAAAGTAGTTAATATCAGTAAAAATGTGTGGATTAATAGAGACTTCAAATTATATGAAGTTAATATAGAAGAACTCTATTTCATGTCCAAGATAAAACTTCTCCATCGATTACGTTTCGATGATGTGTTGAATTATTCGAATCTACACTTACTGCGTTTTACTTAATTTCCTCTCGCATCGTAGCCGAATTAAAGAATTACAGCTTTTAATACACGAGACTGGTTATTCCAATTATTGCAGAATAACCATACAAAGGATTTACGGGAGTTTCCCCAAAAGCCCAGAGTCAACTGACCAAGACAAAGTACAAGGTTAAGGATTTTGAAGTCTCAAGGACAATCTCCAATTATCTGAAAGCTTTCTATATGGACAGGCATTCGAAAACAAGGCAGAGAAGAGGTGGAAGCTACCGATTTGGGTAGAGCCCATTTTAGTTTAAAAGACTGAAAACTAGGAGATGGGACACAAGGTCGCTTATGAAAAGCAAATTTAAGGAAGTTACAAATAGTTTCGAAAAACCGACTACTTACACAACTCTAGTTAAATTACCACCAAGCTTAACACGTTTTAGAATTTAACTACATATAACGAGCGTCAAGATAATACAAATGTACACTTTCCGAATGAAATAAATCAGATGGGTTTCAACAAGTTTTAAATATCACCTTAAATATCACATTACTTTTATACAAAAATGCATACCAACTTTTGTTACATGTACTATTAGCTATAGGTAGAAAAAATTCAAAGCAGACACAATAGAAAAAAAGCCTTAGAATTTTAAATGAAGACAAACTAGCTATTTTATTATTCTGAGATGAGAAAGTTTGATTTGCCATAGGGACGTGAATAAAAATGAACGTGAAAGCTATCATTATTCTGCGTTATTTAAGTTTAGAGCTTTCAAATATTCTGGAGGTTATAGAAAATTATAAAAAATAATTTAAACTAAAAAAGTTATATTTGATTTTTTACCAATTGAATCGTACCGTGTCCCCTTAAATCTGTACGATAAGCCAAAACTAGGTTCTTATGCCAGGTACTAGCATAGAACATTAGTTAAAATAAGATGGACAGCGACCTTTTTGAAAGATGATAATCGAGTATTCATAGATACAAGAGTCAATAGATACAATTAAGAAACTTTAAAGAAATTGACGATAGTATACTTACGACATTAAAAGAGACTTAATACTAACCACCCAAGTGACGAAGACGACAACCGAGTTCGTCAACAGACGAGAGGCAGATTTACTAGAAACTTTTGAATCCAATACTTATGTGTTTCATTACTGCTGTTGCACTTCATCCTTCAGACAGTCTCATTGTGCTAGTAATTAAATCACGAGTCAGTTTAAGTTTCCCACTCGAGTTATCAAAATTCCTTAAGGGAGATTCCAGTTGGTCTACAACACAAATAAGCTTTTACAAACATTGTAACTTGCTTTTCAGTTAATAGTCAACATTACTATAAATCTAAGCCGGTTTAGAGGAGAATATCAAGTTTAGAGTCACCGATTCATACATTTCAATACAGACTCATTTTAAATATACACTTGGTATAGTACAATGCAACGGTTAATTCATGACCATTTCATTAACAGATGCAAGAATTCAAAAAGCTGAAATGATTCGTTGAAAATATGGAAATCTCCGAGAGTAACGGATTCATAATTTACATTCAAATTAATGAAATGTGCATATTACAGCCAGTAATTATGGAAATCCAGAAATTGGAGTTTCTCTTTAAAATGAATACTCAAGTACTTCACACGAGATAATCGATAATAAAATGACATTCAATATAATTACATTAACTTTGTCAATATGTACATTCATAAAAAAAGTTTTAACTTACAAAGTTCTTCATTTTTAAATCAAAGCTCGAACTAGAAATCGTCTGCTCAAAATAGGAATTCCAGTAGTCACCAGAGAAAGGATCTACGAACTTATTTTCACAAAACTTTTGCTTTCGTTATATACTAACACAATATATGCGTAAGAACTTGGTAAATCGTATCTGATCTTGTGACGTCACAACGGCTACTGGTCATTGGATGAGACGTCAAGTTCATCGTTATGTGCCCGGGTGCTTAGGTATTTCCCCCTCCCGGCACGTGTTTATATCTCACTTCTTATGAAATGGGTGCAATTGCATTTTTAGGCTAAAAATCTTCTAGGAAGGGGCTATCTTTCATTTGTAGGGTTGCCTTCCGATGGGTAACAACGATTATAGTGTCTTAGTCAAATATTTTTTCTGGGATATTTAAAAATATTTACACTCAGTTTTGAGGTTTTCTGCTTTTAAGATAAGTCTAGATAATTAAAAACAAAATTATAAAATAAATCATTGTGGACTTGAATAAGTTATCTTTATGAATTTTGTGGGGAACGAAAAATCAATTAAAACAATTGATTTTGGTTTTTGTAAAGACAATTTCAAGATTACAGCTAAACTTCAGGCTGATAACTGACATAAATTCGATCCAAGTAAATTACTTTCCGTTTTGAAATTCTTTCTTAATGTTTTCTTTTTCAACTTTAAGTTCCCGGATCATACCTTCAGGATTAATTCTGGACCGGTACACATAAATAGATGCACAAATTTAATACCTTTAAAAAATTAAATGAAGTTATCTGCACCTGTATAACAGAGAATAAGTTGGTGGAAATTAACATCGCAGTAAAATTGCTCACTAAATAACAGTGTATATTCAGTAGGTTTAAATTTATTTGATTAATAGAGCAAAGATTCTGGTCTGTGGCTTAGGTTCGAGATCCTATAAAACTGAGAAAAATGTAAAAGTCACGAAAACGAAATATTTACTGAGTCATTGACTCTGTCATTTAGTTTTGGTCCAAAATTATAGGGTCTAAAACCAATAACTCGCCGTCCTGCTTCAATTACTTCTTTATTCCACGCCAAGGGTAAATCCAATATAAATCTAAAACACGAATAACCTTTTACGAAGAATGTCAAAATATGACAACTTATCTTTCAAAAAATTAAAATATTACGTATAAGTAAGAGAATATTCGATAAAAATATTTCGATAATTTTTTTTTTAGTTTTTGGATATTAATTGCATATTTTGTTGAATAAGATGTGTTGTATTTCTTTTGTGAGATTATATTGTTGAAATTGCTCCACAAATGATTTCTTTCTCTTTTTTTAACTCTTAGCTGATTTCTTTTAAATATTATGTTTTGACTTATACTCTATTTAAATTATAGCTATAAATATAGTATGCATTATTATAGTGCTTAATTTCAGACAAAAAAAATAGGAAATCTAGGCAATATTTCTGTTCAAAAAGAATATGAGAAAAATATAATTATACAGAATTTTTTAGTTTTATAAAAAAAATATTTAGCTGAATGAAGAATATAGTTCGAGCTATCACACACATTGTTCTATTTTTGTACATTAAGGAAAATAATTTTAATTTTAAGCGTTTGATTTTTGTTCAGAGCCAGCTGGGTGGCGTAGATGGTTAAACGCTAGAATTGACTACCAAATTCAAAGACTTAAAATTTCAGATGCAGTAGAATCCTGAAAACTCGGCATACCGTGGATTGAAGGGTGACCGAGTTTGAGAAAATGCCGGATTATCGAGAATGGGATTTAAAGAGAATAAGTACGAGTGTGTTTCCTCAAAAAATGTTATACTGTACTAGTATGTACTCTTTTTTTGAGAATATAACAGAACAATAAATTGCCCAAATACCCTTAAACGAAGGAAAATTACGTCGTTTATGAAGACATAGAGCATTTACTACATGAAAATGAAATTTAACGAATACATGGTATACAGTAATTGGCTCAAGTATAGTATAGAGAGATTGGATTTGGATTTGGCGATTTTTCTTTAGACTGGATAATTTTTATCTGGATATCATGGTGAAATAACAAATTCATTCTGGCTACTGGACACTTATTGCTAAATGAAGTAGTTTGGCGACTGATTTTGGCCATCAAAAGAAATTGACATCGCCAAGGGTCCCCCCCCCCCAATACTACAGTTTAACCACAGTAAATTACCTGATCACCATAGAAAAATTCTTTCTGAAGGCTTAAAACTGTCTGTAATGAAAATTAAGTAGCTGACTTCATAGAAACAGTTTAATTTTTAAAAATAAACGTGTAATATCCTGTTGTCGTCCGTATTGCACTCTGCGTTTTGCAGCTTCGTCACGAAGACGACGAAGGAACAGTAAGTCCATTGCCGACGCACCTTGTTCAAAATACTGAAGGGTGTCTTCGACAGCTTTTAATTCTCCTACGTGATATTTTAGGAGTTTGTGCGGTGTCCTCAACGTTAAAGTTTTCATCATTTCAGGACATTTTTTTATTAACTGTTGAACGGGCCTTTGCACATGGGTTTTTTTTTCGAATTGCAAGGACGCCCAAGTTATTAAGACTGTCAAGTTATCGAGTACCGAGTTTTTGGTACTGTACTGTATCAGCTGTAGCTTATGACAGTGCTTCTCAAACTTTCAATATTTGCGACCCAATATTCAATCACAATTTTCATCGCCCCCCCTCCATACAATAACAATGTTTTTGATTCAATTATGCTAAACTTTGACGCTGAACCTACACTTCGACTTTAACCTCTTTATAGTGCCACCGACGTATATATACGTCTCGCGCAGCTAGTGCGTTAATTGCCCCGGACGTATATTTACGTCTTTCGAAGTATGATCTTTTCTGTGAACTGCTTTCCATAAAATTATTCCAAAGGCTATGGGATGCAACAAAATAACTTTGACAGTGTTTGCGAAGGATTTACTTATTTCAGAGGATTTGCTAATTTATTCCTTTTCTACCCCCTTCCCCAATGCACCTCATAAGCTTCACTATGTGTTAAAAGGTTGGCATTGAGGAGCGAATCGCATAATTTTTAATCAGCATTTAAGTAATTATTTTAAACCATACAAATTGTCATAAGTTTAAAGTTTTTTTGGTATATAATCCCAAAGTGTTACTGGTAATTATTCAACTTGTTTTAACTTAGCATTGTGTTAAATTAATTTTTTCATACATTTTGCAGTACTGATACATTTATAAGTATATTATATCAGTGTAAATGTGTATTTTATTTTTTATTATGTCAAAATGCATTTTCTTTGTTTGCTTTCAGTAAATTAATAATTTTTTAAATAATCCTTTGTTTTCGACATTCTTGCTCTCCCTCCCCTCTTAAGGTTATCACGCTCCCATAGGAGGGCACGCCCCACAGTTTGAGAAACACTGGCTTATGATTAAATCAGTATAAAATAGCTATATATATTTATTTCATCTCTCTCTATTGAAAATTGCAACAGACTATCACGAGATCTCCTGAATTATTAGCCCTACTGACTTAATATTTGGTAAGCAAGTTCCTTTTATTGAGTAGAGATATACTAAGGAGTGGTTTTGTGGAAATAGACTATAAGGGTGGCTGCGAGGGGTAAGGTAACATAATAGAGGAAGCTTTCCGTTTTTGAGCTATCAAACTTACAAACTTGAAATCTGAGTAATATATTGGCCTTTTTGAACATTTTTTTGCATAAAATGTACATTTATGCCTTCTTATAATTCATATAAAAAGCAGTAGACATCTCGAGTACGGATTTTGTGAAAATCGACTCTTTGGAAGGGTTGCGGGAGGCTTAGGGGGCGTAAAAAAGAAATTTCCATTTTTGTACTAATTGATCCATAGAGTTAAAATTTGGTAAGCGAGTTTCTTTTACTGAATAATAGCAAAAAAATGAATTTGCGGGAATCAATGTGCAGGATGGGAGGGGTTACAGGAGTCGTTAAGGTGAAAAAAAATCCCGTTTTTGAGCGACAATGGCACGCGACAAAATGTTTTGGCCACGCCAGTGATCAAAATGGTTTGCATTTTATTTTTAAAAAAAATAAAGTTTACTATGAAGTATAACGAACTAATACGAGTGATCTGTCGAGGGGAGGGAGCTAACTCATTTGTTATTGTCTTGTCTTAGTTACATAGACTACAGTTGCTTATGATGCAAAACTTGCCTATGCATGGTATAGTCAATTTTGTTGATAAAACTGTATTTTAGTTCAATTGTGTTATATTTACGATTTTTAACTGCTATTTAATATGACTAGCTTAGCAAAAGAACAAAAAGTGCAAGATAGTAAGTGTAACAGAGGATTTCAAACTTTGTGATTCTAGAAATATGGCATTATTAATAGAGGCGGCAAAGCGGTACGTGTTTTATGTTCTGGAACAATGATATGCAGAACATATTTGTAAAATGGCATTCTGAAACAAATCACAAATCCTCTTGTCAAGAAAAGGAACCACAGAAAAAAGTAAAAAATTGCTTAGAAAACATTTCGCTGATGACTCCAATTCAGCATGCATTCTATAAAAGTAACATCGTACAATCCTAATATAAGTTATTTGTCATCCAATCTGCAAAAACAGAAGTCACACTAATGTTACGTGAATTTGAATTACACGTATAACTAAAACATTTACAACTATACAGTACAAAAAGTATTTTTTCGTTGTAAATAAAGAGTTTTAAAATTGTTGGTATTTAGTTTTATTATTTTCCAAGTAACTATAAGTTAAAAGTATTTTAATGGCGCTCTATACCTCATTAAGCACTTCTTTAAGAAAAAAATGGCACGTTGATCGATAAAGGTTCGCTACCCCTGCCCTAGAACTATAAAGTGTTTTCGTAGAACCCCGTTCCTCCCTCACCCTTATCACACATTTAGAAAAATATATCTTCAAATAATATAAGTAGATGTATATGTTATAAAAAGTACATAATGTAAAGGTACAGTAGAACCCCTGTTTTGTGCGGTAGCTCGGGACGCATAAGAAACGCATAAAAAATATTTAAAATAATTCGTACATGTAACAGACAACCTCGTCGAAATACTACAGAAAATTTTTTTTATGCGGTGGAGAGGACCAAATAAAAAAGGTCGACTTAGAAAATACGCCAATGATTCACGAAGTTTATGAGAAAGTACTTCCATAACGAAATAAATAATTAAATTACACATGGAAACATTTTTAAAACATTTAATTTCTCATTGTATACATGGAGAAGTTTTCAAAAAGCATATACATAATTCACTGCTAATTCATCGTAATTCAAAGTGCGCATCTTCCTATGATGAATTTTAGTTCAAAACCGCATTTGTCTCTCGAGTATACAATTTCAATTGATTAATTTTTGTCACCATTAAGTCAGTGATAAGTTTTTGCGACGAAGTTCGGTTGGTCAGTTGCTTGTAAATGTTACGATAACCAAATATGCATGATCGAAGCTCTTTAAAAATTCATACTCCTTTCGGAATCGGTATCTGTTTTAAGAAAATGAGTTTCCAATTTGTTGGAAAGCTGTATCCCTGCATATATTTTACCCGCTCTAAAAAAATCTAGTTCTTGTCTGTCTGTTTAATTATTGATAAAATTATTATAATGTTATTGTATTGAAAGTTTCGTCTTCAATCCAGCGTGGGCTGCTGAGAGAAAACTGGACGTGCATTGTTTCGGGAGACTTTATAATAAATGAACACAGCTTATTGAAGTGTATATATGCACAATGAAGTGGCGTAACGTACACACCGTAACTCCCACCTAGAGGGGGCGGGGCAGGACTAGGGGTTTCAAGTCTTCCTATCGCCAAGTACGTGTATTTATCCAATTTATAAAATACTATCTGATCCGATACGCATTGCTGTGGCTTTGTTTTAATATGTTGATTTAATATTAATCTAAGCTATTCAATGTAGTCACATTAATCTTCGTTTGCAATTTCGAAGAGTTGAAATTAAGTATAAAAAACAAATGATTTTAATTTTGCATTTTATTCATCGCCTATTGGAGTACAGTATAATGCATGAAATACTAACAAAGATGTTAAGTAACAACATGAAGATTTATACATGTGGTGAATAACGTTGATTTTTTGCAGTTTAATATTATTTTCATCATTTTAAAGTGTATCTTAAAATAATTTTAATGCAATTAATCGGTAATCGGTGCACAATAATTTTCGTTAACTCCCGTCTTTTGCCAATTCAAATAGATTCTACTGTTTCCCCACACGTGAGCATGCAACATATAGAAAATCCTTGTTTCTCGACTGGGCAACTAAGTCCAAGCATTAAATGAACATTGAGATTCATTTATGGTCATCGTGAAAACTAAAAAAATCTAGAAGTGAAGCCTTTTATCAATGGAATACGTGGCATCGGAACCAATTTTTCTTTTAAACTGCACAGTCAAAATGTTTGCTTCAAAAGGTTTCCCATTAATTCTTTTTGGATGATCAAACCTTTTGATGATATCTTTAATTAATCTAGGTGAATTTAAGTTATTCAACAGAATAAGTAATCAACAACAGTGTCGATTGATTTAAAAGGCATTGGATCATCCGGCAACACAATTTAGTACCTCGAAGTTTATATAGTCACAGTATCAACATTTTTTCCCTTGAGTAACAGGATTACAGAGCCAATAGTTATCTAGATTTCTTTTACCTAGATAATCATACTAGATAGAAGATAGATGTTGTTGATCCATAAAAGTTCGCCACCCTTGGACTATGATATAGACGAGTTTTAAATAATCTGTTTTCCAACAATTCTGTATCACAGTGTTAAAATGTTTATCGATCTTGCCAGTACATTCATGATTTACAGCTGATAATTAAATACTTACTGTAAGGAATCAATTAAAACCGATTCCGTATATTATCTTTCTCAATAACACAATTTATCTCCATTTTTGTCTAGATTTGAAGATGCAGAAGAAATTGAAAGAATTTGAACATGAGCCCTTGACACATGTACGCAAAAAGACACTTTCTGAATTCCACTCTTAAATGTATATAGATATAATTTTTAAAATAAACAATTTGAGGTTCTATCATAAGCATTATTTTACAAACGCAACGAAGCTGAACATTATAAAGATAATTCACGTAAATGTAAATTTTTAGTAATTATGATGCAATAGTTTTAAAACATTAGGTAAATGTAGTTAAACCTGAAATTGCGTTTATTGATTGTTTTCGATTAATTACATTGTCCTCTGAAGCTACACAACATAATCTAGTGAGGAATTGGAAGGTTTTAATTCGAATATATATTTTAAATAATTCATAGCATATTTTACTATATTTTTGAAAGTTACCTTGAATTTTTTGGTTGTGTTGCCATGTGAAAGACGTTAACATTTAGTTGCGGATTTTTCACCACAAGGT